>CALSBV010010214.1:9796079-9818675 GCA_943590825.1 Bovichtus diacanthus | reverse complement strand
CACACACACACACACACACACACACACACACACACACACACACACACGATGTCTGGCAGAGATAACAATTAGATCTTTTCATTTCTTTGGTTCAAATAAAGCAGGAGAAACGACCAGAGCGAAGAACACTGTTTAGTGACAAATGTTTTATCTCGTGCTTCGGCACCTTCTCTTGAACACTTTGTTCATCCACCTGCAGTATCAGCCTCACAACTTATCATTTATCGGGCCGAGTCGTTCCCTCACACAGCCAATAATAACTGGCTGTGTGATAAAGTCTGTTATTTCTTTGTTCCCCAGATTTCAGAGCTGTCTGACCTGGCAGACCGGCCCCTGGTTGGTGCTCTGACCAGCCGGCTCCAGGCCTTACACACGCAGCTACAGGCCTTTGTGGAGCGAGTAGACATCCTGGGTAAACCCCCAGCAGGTGAGAGGGACCCTCAGGTGGAAGGAGCGTCCCCTCTGGCCTCACCCTACGCCTCCTTCCCCTGCTCTGGAGACGAGCGGGATGGACTGAACACTCCCGTGGAGAAGGTAAAAGACAAGAGACACACTCCCTCCTTTTCACTCCTTGTCACTCTGTCTCTTTCATTTATTATCAGTCTCTTTTAAAAAAAAAAGCGAGGTTAGGAGTTTTTTTTTTTTTTATAGCTTTTATTTTTATGTTTTTTTTTTTGTTTTTGTTTTTTTTTGTTGTTGTCACTAGTTTGCTTTTCTATTCTTCAGTTTTGTGTCCAGTGGCTGAATAACACTCCCGATCCCATCTGCTTTAGTTCCTCCTCACAGTGGAGAGTCACACGACACGCTCAAATCTGACGTATCTGAACTCTCTCGTCCGTCCAGTTCTTATTCCACATCAACCCGACGTGCTCATTGTGAAGGGACACATGGCTCCTTGCTGTACAATGTTAAAATTGTGAAAACTTAAAACCGCCCTTGCTGTATTAGATGAATTCAGATTTGAGCTGCCAGTGTAAACCTCTCCACGCGACGCCACCCACGTCCTCTGCATGCTGTTAAATGGCTTCCTAACCCGGTATATAGATGCTGCTTTAGGCCTCAAATGGAGCCTTTTCGTATGCATGGACATAGTAAGGTTAATAGAAGCACATGAAGCACCGCTTATTTATACATATTTTCATCAGCATATCATAAAACCAATTCAACATACTGTCTGGGTCTCGCTCATACCTATTTTCATTTGAAGCGGAAACACTTATATCCATAGATTTACTCATAGACGTAACTCAATGTGGCATCATAATCGAGCAGGACGAGTGTATCGTACGGCCCCCATTAATATTTAGTGAGATGGATTCTGCAGCATCATGCAATGTAGTTTACTAGCAAATAATAATAGTGTAAAAGCACTTTCTGGCACAGTTTTGGTTCGAATAGTAGAATAGTTTTTATAGTTTTTGGGTTGTCCATCTATTTGAGCTGATATCAAGTCGTTCCTGACACCATATACTGAGCACTTTACTTTTAAAATGACAGTCTTTAGTCTTTATTTATATAAAAGAGGAGTAATATTCGTAGAAACACAAGACATCAAAAAGACCTAATAATGTACTCGATAATTCCAGGGCTAAAATGCAAAATCTGAAGTCTGACAACAGAAATCTAATAATCTGAGTCACTAAAATCAATCATTTGCAAGCAATAAAAATAAAATGTTGGTGAAATCTGCCTTTAATTATTATTGAAAGAGTTGTCCACACTGATTTCTTAAAGCCGCAGATGAGTCGATGAGCTCGGCCTAAATAGATTTACAATCATGCTTCATAAATCACATTTCACATCTGAAATTCTCCTCTGGGAAATTCTTGTGTTACATTTGATTGTCAGTGATTTATGACTTAGTTTGGGCATGTTCTATATTTTCAATTTATAATGGTTCACATTTAGTATAATATCTACAATTATAAAAGGAGTATCTTAAAAAAAAAAAAATGTTATGTCATGTTTTTCAAATTTTTAATTTGTCACCTACCTTATAAAAGAAGACTTTCAAGATTAAATTTACTTAAAATGGATAATTTAGTAATTTGGTGTGCTGCCAAACTTATAAAACAATCTGCTCTTAATTCTAATTCGCCTGCTGGAGGATGCCGTGATGCAATTATACGAAGTTTTAAGAGAAAACGTTTCAATGTTTAGACTCCATTAGAGGCCGATTCTGAGTCCCAACACTCCTCCGATCTCTCCTCCCTTCTCCCTCTCCCCTTCCCTTCGCCCCTTCCTCCTTCCCTCTTTCTCTCTGCACGGGCACCATAACGGTCGGTTTCTGCACTTCACTTCCATCCCCCCTTTCAAACTCTCTCAACACCTCCTCCTCCTCCTCCTCTTCATCTCCTTAAATGCCTCCCCACTTTCCTCTGACTCCTTTTTACTCACCTCACATCCCTTTCCTTCCCTCATCCCCGCGCTTCTTTCTTCCCCTCCTTCATCCTTGCTTTGCTTCCTCATCTGCACTCGTTTCTCCCTCTTCTCCTTCACCTTGTTGCTCCGTCGCCCCTTCGCCCCCTTCTCGGACTTTTCATCCTAACCGCCTTACTCCTTCTCGTCTTATTTCTCCCCTCTTTCCCCTCTCCCTTCCCTCCTCTATCTCCCATTGCTGTTTCTCCCCCCGTCCCTCCTTATTTCCCACCCTTCTACGTCCTCTTCCTTTTTCTCTCCTCCCCCCTCAGTCGTTCATTCTGCCCTCCATCCTCCTTTTCTTCCTCTTCTCCACTCTCTCCTTCTCCTCTCTGACAAAGCTCTTTTTCCTCTACATCCTTTTCTACGTCTTGTGAGACCCATACTCGACTGTTTCAGTTTTGTTTTTCATTATCATTTTTCTCAATGTTGTCATATGGATGGACGCCATTTTGGTTGAATTGTTTTTTATTCTTATTGTTGTGTTTGTCTTGTTTTCCTTTCATTTCTATCATTCCCCTCCTTTTTATGTTTGTTCCACAACGTCTCCTCCTCCCCTGTCCCTCCCTCTCTCCACTATGTTTTTTTGTTTTTGTTTTGTTTGTTTGTTTTTTTCTTTATTCATTAACCTGCCCATGCATGCATGCAGCAGCCTGATTATAGGGAGACATCAGAGCCGGAGGTGAAAGGTCAAACTGAGGGGATCAGCCAATCGGACGGCAATGAGATGCGAAAGCAGGAAGAGAGCCAGCTGGAAGAGGGAGAGAAGGAAGACGATGATACACTGGTGAGTCGCTCAAAACCCCAACCATTCACATCCAGACACACAGACGTACACACTTGAGCCTGGAGCCAAAGTTCAAATTATCTCTCTGTCCTGTGCACACAGACAGACAAACACTTGTGGCTGGTCACAGTCTTAAAATGCCTTAAGGCCAACAAAGAAAAGGTCAAGTGTGCTGCTTTAACAGCCTGTCCAGGATGATACAGTGAGTATGGAAGCTGACAGTAAATGGGAAAGTTACTTATATGTTTATATTAATAATGGACCAAATGACTCATGGCGATGACGTGCAAATATCCCCCAACTCTGCATTGTCCCTCAGTGTCTTTTTTATCGTCTTTCAGCTCCTTCTTTTCTTTTTTCCAGCCTGCAACTTCACTGTTTCGGTCCACTCTCACGGCTCTCATCAGGATTTGTTTAAAAAAAAATTCACTGCATATTAATTTATCCAATCAAATGTGATTTAGCGTGACAAGTTAGTAGAGCAATATCATGGAAGGAGGCCTGAGTTTGGTTTTCAGTATAGGCAAAAAGATGCTGTGGTGGTCTAATTTATTCATTTCTCCCTCGTCCTCACGATGTAACCGTGAGTGAGGAAGCAGTAAGTTTGAGGCCGACTACAGAGTAAAGAAGCTCTAACTGCTGTTTCACTGTGACATTAAAAGGTTTGTCAGTGTTGTGTTTAAAGCTTGTTTCCACTGTGGGGAAAAAGAAATACATACATGGCGGTTTAATCCCCGTGAATAACCGTCCAAAACATCACTTCTTCCTGAGCTAACACACAATGACAGGCAGCCCTGCTAAGGTTAATTAAAGGCTAATTTGCACACACACACACTCGCACACACACACACAAATGCTGTAGCTCGAAGTCACTGATGTGGTACAGTGGTGGCGGAGTCATGCTAGCAACACAGTGTTGTAAACAAACATAAACAGTGACTTCACCGTCAGCTGTGGGATTGACGGGAAGAAAAGACCTTTGTATGCTGACCTTTTGCTGGCGTGTCTCCAAGGTAACCAGGGATGTGTGTGTGTGTGTGTCTGCTTCTTTATCCGAGCCTGAGAGGGTGAATGGGAGAGACAGAGCGAGAGACAGAGCGAGAGACAGAGAGAGAGAGAGACAGAGAGAGAGAGAGAGAGAGAGACTAAAATAGAATGAAAGATAACAAGAGAGTCAGATATTCTAGAGAAACAGTTGTGTTTGCAGCAGTGACACAGCAGCACACACACACACACAGTGTTTACACACACTCTGTATTCAACATAATGCTGCTCATTCTCTGCAATGATCAATGTTTTTCTCCCCCCCTGCCTCAAGTCTTTGTCCTCAGCTAAACTAACCACGGCCTGACCGACTCCAGCTCCGGTCTTAAAAGAATAGTTTGCCAGTTTGCACGAATCCTTTTCTTTTTTTGCAGAGAGTTGAATGAGAAGATTGATTTCACTCTCAAATCTGTCTGAATATGAAGCGAGAGCCAGGAGTCTATAAGCTTAGCTCAGCGTAGCCTAAGACTGGAAGCATGTAAAAACAGCTGGCCTCTCTCTCTCCAGAATAAAAATAAAGAGCAACGCCACCTCCGGAGCTGAGGTTTCATGGGGATTTCCATGCTGTAACCATATATTTATATATAATAATGATATATTTAAAAGAAGTGGACGTGGTCACCGTGACGTCACCCGTTGGTTTGTGGATTACTTTTAAAGCCTCGCGTTTGGCCTTTTGGCCGCCAATCATCTTTTTTTCCATTTTTGGAACCAGAAGTGATACGTGAGAGTACAAGCGATGGCGAACAACACATTTTTTAGGAGTTTACAATCACCATTTCATGAACTGAGAACACACTGTGAAAAGATTAAAGTTCAAAGATGAAAGCACGGACAACGCTCAATGCTGAGCTAAGTTAATTAACTGCATAGTTACTGCACAGACATGAGAGCGGAATCAATCGTGTCGTCTGAGTCTCAGCAAGAAAGTGATCAAACTATTTCTGCCTTAATTACGCTGTAAAAAGTACTTGCATTACATTGAACTGTAATATCAATGACGTTAACCCCACAAAGCCTCATTTTCTTGTTAAATATATTTAAGAGAACCGAAGACAGACGAGTCTGTTCATGAACTTATTCTTATACTGTACAGTTTTACTAAATTGGTGTATTTGATTCCTCTCATTCTTCACACATTTGCTCTTGTGTGTCTTTTTTTTTTTTTATTATTTGCACATTTTGCATGAGCAGCCGCCACTTTTTTTTTTACATCAGTGAGTTATATTGGAACAGAAGTCAGACTAGTTTTTCCGGCTGTGAGCGGCAGCGTGGGGCTCAGGGTGGAGGGTGATGGAGGGTGATGGAGGGCAGAGGCTGAGCCCAGTGGAGGGTGAAAGAGGACATTAATGGTACAGTGGCGAGTCGATGGATCGCACTCACTCAGCAGCCAAACGAGGCATGGGAGAGTGCGTGAGGTGTGTGTGTGTGCGCGTGTGTGCATGCGTGCCGCAGCTGAGGTGTGACTTAAAGGGTGTTCTAGCACAAAAACTGCCATGTTATGTGCTTCTCACACTTGGCTGTTTCTCCCGTTTACATTTCCTTCCAATTCTCTTGTCCCATTACTCCTTATTCTTTTCTTTAATCTCCGTTTGCCTCTCACCTTGTTTCTCTAATCCACTGCTCCTTTCCTTCCTTCTTTCTCGCCCTCGATTCTTATTATCCTCCTTTCCTTATGTTTTCCCCCCTCTCATCCTTTTCTCATCCCCCTCTTCTTTTCTTTCTTCCAGCCGGTCCAGTCCGGCGACCTCCAGGCTCGGCTGTCCGAAGCGGAGGAGTCGGCTCTGGGAACTCGTGGGGAGCTGGAGAAGGAGGCACAGTGGCAGGATCAGAGAGAAACCACTCTCAAACTCACCCAGGTCCGCTTGCAGCACTGAATACTGTTGTAACTAATAAACTAAGCTCGTAAACAAAACTCCCACAGACACAGAACGACCCACTTATTTTGCAGTCGAGCTAAAATGACCTGATGGGGTTTTTCAACCATTGAGTAACCAAACTTGTCTTTGTCTTCCCTGATCTCAAACTGTCTTTCCCTTTCAGCTCCAGGAGGAGCACCAGAAGGCTCTGCTGCGTCGGGACTTCCAGCTGCAGAGTTTGGGCCTCCAGGCTCGGCTGCAGCAGAAGTTATGGAGCCAGGAGAGGACTCTGCTGGTGCAGGAGTCTCAGCACCTCAAACAGGCCCTGCTACTGCTCAGCCTCAAACTACGCTGCTTCCTCAAACAGTGGAGGCTGGGCTGCAGGAAGGACACCGAGTGGAAAGACATCTTAGAGGTATGAGGGGACCGAAAGGCCTGAAGTGTCCTGAAGTGACCGATATATTTATTTATTCAGGCTCTCTATCTAAAAAGCATTTCTATGGTCTTCAAAGGATATTTCCATTTGTCCTCAAAAAATGTTGGAATGATGTAATCTCAGGTTTTCAACCAGCAAAAGCAGAAAAAATCTTTTGAGATTGAATCTGGTGCTGTTCAGAAAACAAATAACTCGCGTGACTTCATGTAACATAAAATGTATTTCATATTGTATCACTATTTTTAGTTGTGTAGCTGGATGGACAATTTTAACTATTGTTTTCTGTGCAGAAGTACAAATCAAAAAGTGTGTGTGTTACATATCATAGAGATGAATGATTGACAGGTGATGCTGCTCTGTGATTGGTTGTTTAGATGAACAGCCTGAAGGACCTTTACCTGCTGTTGGAGGAGGAGAACCTGACAAGCCCCGCCCACCAGACTGACAAGAGGGCCGCTGCAGACGAGCAGCCACTCAGCCCCACTATCAAGGTCGGTAGAGCGACACACACGCATACACACTCAGACAAGTGCGCCCACACGCACGCTTACATTCGTATCTTTGATATCATTCGTAGTCCAGCGCCGTGAGCAGCACCTTGGCAGACCTGAAGGTGGCGCTGCAGGATCTGAGTGGAGAGTTGCGACAGGAGAGACAAGGCTCCCAAGAACTCACGCAGCAGTTTGCAAAGGCCAAGGCATCATGGGAGGTGGAGAGGACCGAACTAAAGAGCCTCATCACGCAGGTAAGAAGGCTTTCGGTAAGATTTCAGTTTGTGCTGTTTTTGCTCCTCGTTAGATTAAAGTGGGACGCTGGAATAAAGGTGATGTCACATATTCCTGTGCACCAATCAGGATTCAGGATTCATGTTGCCAAGCTGCTGTCAATCAACTGATCAAAGTACACCGGCCACGAAGTAGCTTAGCTGGGCTAATGAGTGTTTAACTGTTAATGAATAAGAGCTTTTATTATAAACGTTATTGTTGATTGATGCTTATTTAGTTATGAATAATTAACGTAGAGGGATACTTCCTATTTGAAGCAGAGATTAAAAAAGTAGAAATTATACATTATACATTACCTGAAACCAATCAACGTTACTCAAAAAACAAATCTGTTGCTCCATACAGGGCCTAATGCAATAAGGTAATATATTCTATATTTAATATTTTAATATATTCTATATTTAATATTTTAATATAGAATATATTCTATATTTGGTTCAGTTTTTTCTAAATTTTTAAAAACTTTAAAATATGACTTAGGCCTTTAGTTTAAGAAGGTGATGAAATGCATCATATTATTTTGATATTATATTCTACAACCGCTGTGTGGTCCACTAAGGGAATAATTTCATCTGGTTTCCTTCAGTGGTGCTAAAGTTTTGAGTGTGAGGAGATAAATGTTGACATTTAAAAGCCATCTAATACCCAGTAACTCAGATGGTGTGAAAGTGGAGCAGAGCTAAAGAAATTCAGTAAAAACGAAGAGAAATCAATGCGGTGGGAAGATAAAGGTAAAAAAGCCTCCACAATTAATCAGCGTCCGTCGCCCACAGAAAAGTTTGAAACCACTAAGTCTGACGATAAAACCCCACAAGTCTCTTATCTATCCATGGTGACGTTTGGTCCACCAGCCTGTCTCCTTGCTTGCATTGGTCGGGACAGTTATCGAAGAGCTGGTGGGCGACAGACAGACGAAAAGAGAATATTCATTTTTGACAAGTGGTTCTTGAAATTGATGGCATTCTAATTGGCCAATTTCTACTTCTCCAACTGTCAAGTGGGTTATTTGTTCATCCGGACCTTTCATCCCGTCTCTGTCTGTCTGTCTGCTCTGCAGGCTGCGAGTAATGCTGTTATTGTTTCATCCTCCTCTCCTCCCTCACTGTCTCTCTCCGCCTGCCTCATAACAGCAGCAGAGGCGGTAATTGCGTTAATTAAAAGCCTCTGAGATAGAACACTGCCTGTGTGCTACGGGCCGGTAATTGAGAGAGAAGAGAGGGAGATTAAAGAGAGTGAGAGAGGACACAGATAGGCCTGTTAAAGTTTGGCCATTAAACAAAAAAAAAATCTTTTTACCTTTGTTCCCTGAGTGCATATTATTCTATCTATCGTTGTAATCCATCTGTCACACATGTATTATTCATACATTTTACTGTAGGTTTACCGTTACCTGCAGACGTGCCTTGGTCCTGCAGATGACCAGCACTCGCAGCATTAACAGGTCGAGTGCGGCAAACTGCAAAAACATGTTTTACATGTATTATTGAATTTCCTTTTGCGTTGTCAAAGTAACTTGAAATTACACATGAAATTCTGTCAAATTCCCCTCAGCTTCACTTAACAAGAATCCTGATTCTAACCTCAAAAGAGATAAAACACAGTTTACACTTCTGTGTTTGGTATGTTTTTTGTAAATCTAGAGGTATGCTAACGATGACAACGTAGCATAATGTTAGGACATTTCCACCTGACAAAATGGATTTTAAATGGTGCAAATTGTTAAAGCAAACTAAAAGGGGAATACAGAGAATAGACCAGAATGCAATGCAGCAAAGAAAAGTTTATATAAAGTAATTTACTGAATATAACAAGCTCACTCCTGTTCCATTGGGTTTGTTGAAAAGCAGCCTGGGAAACATAGTAAAGTACATTTGACTTTATCTTAAATATATAAGACAGGTGCGTACTTTGAGCACAACATTTATCACAATAGCAGCTACAGTTCAGTCCAAAATGGAAGTTAAAACATTAAACAAAATATATATTAGACAGCATTTTTATATATAACTATCAGCTACACCCAGAAACAGTGATTCAAAATACGTTTAGAAAAGAAACACTCGTCATATCTCGTAGTAAATAAAATGTAATGTTAACCTAACAACACAGAAACACTAAATATCAGCAAAGAAATGATAAGGAATGTAAAATCTGTAAAACTGATGTTCAGTAGTTTAAGTTACAGTATATTGGTGTGTATGCCTTTGATGACCTGATCACTGGAGCGTGATGCTGAAGTTCAAATCCAAATTCTTGAACCGACATTCCCCTTTGTGAAGCAGTAAATTCCTTCACCAAGAAGAATGTGCTTTGGTCCACACCAGTACCGACGCACAAAGACACGCACAAAGACACTCGCACTCTGACAGAGTCATTAATCTTCCTCATGATCAGAGAGATTCTGCCTCCGTGCTGCGGCGCGAGATCATTTGTCTTCCCATTGGTTTGGCAGCCAATAGGAGAGGCCGGCAGTTTTTTTTAGGATAATAAATTAACGCACAAACCTTTTGTGGCTTAATCAAAAAATCAAATCCAAAAATGAGTTTGGAGTGAGCGAGCTGAGCGAGCATGCTGCATGTCCACGCAATAATATTGTTCAGTTTCACATTTTATTACGTTTAACTGTCACTTTATTACAAATATTGTCAACTCAAAACAGAAACACACGTGGGTGCAGGACTTCAGTCCCATTATTCTATTTTCTATCCTGTAAAGTGTGTGTACGGGTGTGATACCTTCGCCTTGATGCCACAGCTGCTAGCAACTGTACACTGTAAAGTATGCCATCAATTTTCCCTTGTGTGTGTGTGTGTGTGTGTGCGTGTGTGTAGACATTCACCAGCCCACCGAACAACATCGGTGCCAAAGCGTCCCGTCAGCGTGCAGCTCATCCAGCTGTTGCTTTGTCGAACAATTCAACTCAATTTCAAACGCCGTCCTGCCTGTCAAACTGCCTGACGGGAAATTATCCTCGCCGTTTAGCCTGATAAACAAACAGCGTCGCTGGAGTAGAAACGATATTCTGAGTCCTGAACGCGAGCAGTACGACACCGCTTCCTTTCCCCCCTTAATCAGTCATCATCCCGACTGTGGGTCATGTTATGAACACCTGTCGTGAGCAGCTGGACGCTCTGAGCGCTCGCTCGTCACATCTGTTGAATCCACTTCACTCGTGCACGAGACGTCAACGGGCAACTCAGTCAGTCTGATCACACACGAACGACAAACCAAAAAGAAAAAAAACACAAAACATATGACTGTATAGGAGGATAAGTTCATAAAAAATGTCAAGGTCTGCTTAAAGGTAGGCTTAATCCACCTGGTTAAAGAAAAAGTAAGTCATTATTAGATCATAAAGAAAAAAGAAGGTACAAATAATAAAATCTAGAAAATACCAGCCATCAATAAACCCTCTGTGTGGAATTATTCCGAATTATTTTTATATATATATATATATAATTAAAGTCTTAACAGAATTATAATAACAAAATGATAAATAGCAACCGTTTTTAAATTGCCATTAAATAATTTACAATAATAATGTGTATTAGTCAGGTTTCAATAAACCAGATAAATTATAGGCCTAAGATTGACTGATATATACAAAAAAAACTCAAACAATTATTTACTTTCTTAATATATGGATCATATAATATCGATCCCTCTTCCGCGTCTAAATGCTAAATGCAGAGTCGTAATTGTAGCTTAGAGAAAGACATGATTTTTAGACCACATTAGTATCACATTTTTAGACCTGTTGAATGTATTTGTAGTGAACAAGCTGTGAATACTAACTAACAAACTAAATGTTGTCCCGAATTGTGTTTTTATGTCCGTTTACACATATTAGAAAACATTTATTAACAGCCACTGAATGAAAAAGGTGAGGTTGATGTTGAGATGGGACCAGAGCTTCAGTTTTAAATACACAGCATGCAACGCAGTCATCTTTGCTATATTTAACATCAGTATGTATTAAATAATATCTAGGCTACATTTACATTTATAAACCTGGCACACATTTTGTCTCTCAGGATTGTTGTGGTTGCTGCTTGAATAAACAGCTGATTGGTTTGGAGTACTGATACAAGAACATAAACAGATGAAGTAGTAAATGTTATGATGCCCAAAATAGTTCATAATACCTTGTGGGTGGTTGTTACACGAACCAGTGTTATTGTGCGCACAAACAATTACTGTTTGTTGCCAGATCATTTGCTTTGTGACTTTAGTTTTTTTTACTATTTTGCTTTTTAAACCACTAAATTACAGTGATAGTAGATTTTTTTTGACGATGATTAACAAAAATAAATCACTTTAATGTTAATGACAAATCTCTTTAAAAAATAAATAAATAAATAATCAAAACCAAATATTTTTTATATATTTTTTTTATTATTATTATTTTATTTATTTATTTAAAATTATTTTTAAAATGTATTTTTTTTTTTTTTTTTTTTTTCCGTATTGAAAATTATTCCCCTACTAGAACCGTCTGATTCTATAAACATGTTATTTATGTAGTTGTTTGTTATTATTGTGGCTATAGGTCAGAAATTCTCAAGCTGATAAACAGCAAATTAACATAAACAGCATTATTTAGTATTGAATAAAAACCTATTCTACAGAAAAGTCACAGTGTTTAAAACATGAAAGTGGAATCATAGCTTTTCATACACTCTCAAATTGGTATAATAATAACAAAGGATTTAAAGATTGGGAAATGACCCTGTTGACCTCCCACTCCTCACTTAAAGATCTCTGTGGGGTCGTTGTGTTTGTAGTTCTCAGCTCTGTGATCCTACAATTACTTACGTCTCTTTCTTTGTCCATGACAAATGGCTTCTGTAGAGATACTTGGTGCAAACCCACATGATGAATTTGACACATTCCAAGGCAAACATTTCATCAATGCCTGTTTGTTCTTTTTATACTCAAACAGGTTTTTCAGATATCCCTGTGGCATCGGGGTGTGGCGACAGCGTCGGCTGCCGGGGATGAGATGGGACAGAATCAGGTATTCGGTCACACAATAAAAGCCTTGTGATGGCCTGGTTCTGTTCTTGCAGTAGGCTGGGAATTCTGGAGAGCCTTCTCCAGCGCCGCTGCTCGCTCTCCCTCTCTCTCCGTCTCTCCCTGGTCCCAGCCTACTGCAACAGAACCAGGCCATCACCAGGCTTTTATTGTGTGACTGAATACCTGATTCTGTCCCATCTCCAGCAGCCGTCGCTGTCACCACACCCCAACGCCACAGTCCCCTTTTGGGATTATTCTATTAAAGCTTGATAAATAAATCTATGCGTTTTATACTCATGGTTTTAGTTGAATAAATAGAAGTAATTGAACTTGCTAAATGGTGAGTAGCGAGTCGTGGACCAGCTGTCTTCTCATCCACCAATAAATGCCAGTCTCTTCCCTCTTAACGCCTCAGCAGTAAACCTCGTTAAGACTCGGGGCTCGTTAGGCCGCGTTCATCACTAACGAGCAACGCTCTGTTGCCATAGGAGACGGGAGTTTGGATAAGTGTGCGTGTGTTGCGCTGTGATTGGCTGCCAGACTGTGACATTAGCATATCATAGCGTTCCATCAACGAGTGCGGACGCCGGCCTCACAGAGCCAGACTGAGAGAGAGACGATTGATGGGTCTGGGGAGTGTGTGCGTGCGTGCGCATGTGTGTGTGTGTGTGTGAGCGTCTGTTTGAACTATGAAGCTCAGACGGAGGAAAAAGGGAAAGCAGAGCTGCTCATAAATATTTTAAGCGATCCCACCTACAGGCTGTTACAGTGAGCCAGATTTATGGTGAGAGACCTCCAAATAGAGGGTGAGAAGGATGGAGGGAGAGAGAGCATTCTCTAGATTGTGCTCTCTCTCCACGCTCTGTCCATACATTATCATGTCCTCGCCACAACGGGAACATCTTTCAACGGGACTTTACTTCGCGTCCGCCTCGGAAATTGATGAGGTCATTTAAAAAAAATCCTGTTTGGTCAAATGAGTCATGAATTGTATTCATGACAACTATTTGTGTGCGTGCGCGTGTTAAATCGTTTTAACTCAAAGATGCAAATAGTTTGATGTTGAAAGTAAATAGATTGAAGCAAACGTTTGTACTTTAATTGAGTGTTTCCTGTTGCACTACATTATATTTATACTTAAGAGGGACGACCATCATCTGTTGGCTTTTAACTGACCAAGATTTCATTATTTTATGTAATTTACTCGTTACTCTATCATTGTATTACTGACCTTTGTTTAAGGTATTTACTTTGTAATTAAGAAAAGTGCTGTATGAATAGTTGTAGAAGTTTAGTTTGCAGATAAATATTTTTGCTTCTTATAAGATCTTCATACGATGATGACGCTTGTACACACATCATTATTTTATCACTCTGCTTTATCAGGAGTACTTTTATTTTACTTTATCAAATGAGGAAATTGCTGGTTACTCTACATTTGTTTTTGCTAATTTTTGTAATTAACTTTGAAACTAATTTGGTATGTATTGTAATTTTTGCTCAAACTTAACTCATCTAACAGTAGTGATTTATCAAACATGAAGTTGATAAGTTTTCAATTTGCCAATAAAAGAATGCTGTCTACTTACAAACCCATGCACTAAGGATTTTAGGAAAAGTAGGTGTATTTTAGATATTTACCATGATCTGTATATCCCTCTCCTTTCAGCTCGAGACCAAAGCAGGCAAAGCTCTGTCCGCCACCGACGCACCGGATCCTCCAGACCTGAAGGTGGCGCTGAAGAGGGAGCGTGAGGAACACCAGCACCTCCTGGCTGACTCCTACGCCGCCGTGATGGACCTAACTAAACAGGTAAATGTGTGTGTGGATGGGTCGGAAGGCAACAGGCCAATCTGAGACTTTGTTAACGCGGACAAACTTCAAAGTCGTTTAAATAGTTAGATGGAGATTTTAACACAAAGATTTCAAGCTAAACTTTTTTTTTTTGTTAGCGTTACTTCGGATCAAGAGTTGTGTTTTACTCGACATCTTTGCAGTGTTTACATTTATACTCTGGTGGTTTGCACCACACGTCCATCTTGTTTCCTCCTCCTCTGATGTTTGTCTCTTCTTCTCGTCTTCTCCGCTGTGACCCGTCTGTGGACCAATCAGCTTCAGCTCGGGGAGAGGAACTGGGGCAGAGAGAAGATGGAGCTGCTGGAGAGGCTCAGCCAGGAGAGCGCTCAGTGGGAGCAGAGACTGGGAGAGGCCACGGCACAACAGGGGAAGGTATGACGGGCTGCGTGTGTGTGTGTGTGTGTGTGCGCGTGTGTGTGAGAGAGAAATGTCAAAGATGCAGAAGAGATAAAGAGCATCTTGGGATGATGGATTCTGAGAGGATGAGTGTGTGTGTCTGAGATAAGGAGGACATCTAAAGCATATCGAGTCCCTGGATCAGGTGTGTGTCATACCAAAGTCGCCTGATTTTTGTCCAATTATTTTCTGCATTCAAACCATCTTCACATTTATCTGAGCCTCCTATACACAACCTCCAGTTTTGAAAGAAAATCTATCCATGCATTACTTTATTCTTTGCTTGAATGTTGAGTTCAAATCTTTCTTAGATTCATTTATGTACATGGTTAAAGTATTGAGATGTGAGTAGCGTAACTTGTACGTATGCTATGAGAAATACAAACGGCAGTATGAAACAGAACTGAAGAAATTTAAGAGGATTTTTAACAACTTCCAGTACTTTGGGTCCGAATGCAGATATTTGTCGTGACATAAACATATACACATGCCTTGCAAACATTGAGGCGTATGATAAAATGATTATGAGAACTTAACTTTTTTTTTTGGCCTTCAAACCCGTTGATCTACTAATCAAACTCGACATATTTCATCCTGTCACCAGTATGTGTAGCTTAACGCAGTTCACAAAATGCACCGTGCACCTTTTATATTCTGCAAGAATGTTGGAGATTGTTCCTGCTCTTGAATAAAAAGCTCTCACTCTTTTATTCTGAGGGAGTGACCCCACATCTGACATTTAATGTTGACGTTTTTATTCAGTGTACACAGAACTTCCCTTTATCAACACTAGAAATGTCAAAAATAGACCAGAAGTGCCCGTTACTGCCGTCTCAGGGAGGTGGTTTCCTCTCAGGATACTTTTCTGACGCTAACAACAGCTGTTCATGCCATAATGTCAGTAAGTTTAATGTTAAGTCGAGGTCACCAGGAAAACATGGTCAGTCCGATCTGCTGATCATACACGCACAGGCGCAGTCGCTGCCAAGCTGCTGCATGTGTGCAGGGACAAGGAGGGATTGCATCAGTGTTTAAAGTGCTCATTAGTTAGTGGGTTCTTCCCATAAATACACACAGAAAGTTTCACATACACAGTTAGTAGGTCAGTGCTCCTCCATCACTTCTCCTCTGTCTGCTTCCTTTGAGGTTTTCAGTCTGAGGGCGTCTTTGTCCTCCCTGTATGACCCTCCTTCCCCCATCTCGTCCATCTCCCTCCTCTTCCTTCCTCGCGTCTGTCGAGTGTGATACCGTCTCACTCCTTCCTTTAAGTGGCCGTGTCCTGCACTGGAAACTTGGCAGGAGGCCGACGCTTGTCATACTTTAATTCAGTCTGTCTCAGTCTCTCCGAGTGTGTCTGGGTCATGCTCCGTCACCCACGATTCTTACATACCATGTACTCTACGGTGTATTACACTGCACTATACTATGCATCTGACATTTGATTACAGTTCCCCCCTCAGGTCAGTTAGTATAAAAGTAGCTTGTAGATTTGTTTTTGTGTCAGTTGGACCTGAGTTAGAGCTACAAATCTGATGTTTACTTAAAAATCCACTTTGTTTATGCGAATTATTTTAAAATTGGATGCATGTCCAGATGAAATTTCAAGTGTGTTGGGATGGATTTTCTTGTTGATAGGATTTATTTAATTGCACTTTAAAAAAACAAAACAATATAAATAATGGTGAAACTATTTTTTATTAAAGAAAGAAAGAAATAATAATAAAAAATAAAATAATAATTAATAATTCTATTCTTTTAAAACAAAGTAATTATGTAATGTAATTGTGACTGTAAAATGTGTCTTTTAAAATGCTAATAAACTATAAAAAAAATAAAAAGTCCTTCTGTGGTTTCGTTTCACTGACTGTTTTTTTTTTTTTTGTCCTCACAGTCAAAGTCATTAGGCGGCGAGTCCTCTGCAGACACGGGCGTCTCTAATGGAACAGGATCTCCACGGTAACAACTAAAAACATTACCTTACAGTACTTAGTTTGTAATTAATCCTAAAAACCGAGGAAGAAATCAACTTTGTTTGATTTTAGGACCATTTTATTAATGCTTTTTTTACTTTTTTCCTCCTTTTTTCCTCATCAACTCTTTCCTCTTTCATTCAATGAAAAGAGCCAAATCCACGTCAGAGCTGGACGGTGCAGAAGTCAACGGAACAGCCAATCAGGAGGACAGGATCCAGTTTGCAGTCCCAGAGCTGAGTGACCTCACCAAGAAGAATTGGACCTACCTGACCAATGAGGTGAATGGATCTTCTGCATTTACTGGTTGAAAATGTGCAGGTTTTTTTATTTTATTTATCCATTTCGTCCCATCCCCACTGAAGACGGCTTGAAAAAGATAATCATCTTACACAGATTCCTCTTGTCCCCACTCTCTCATCTCAGACCCCAGAGGTTGGGGACACCTGTAAAACCTGGGATGGCCCCAGCGGCTCCTGCAGCAGCTTAGTGGGATCAGAGCTGGACCTGGAGTCTGTCCAGAGGAGCTTCACTGCTCCGGACCGCACCGGCATCCGGATCTACTACAGCCCTCCTGCTGTACGACGCATGGAGCACAGAAGGAGGAGCCACGAGGCCGTGGAGACCCTCGAGGTTCAGCATCAACAACCTCCATCTTCCTTTTCGTCCTCGTACGAGCAGTGGCTGAGCTCACTGTCCAAGCAGCACAGGGAGCTGCTGGAGAGCAGAAGTGGCTGTGCCGCCAGTTCGAGCCCCAACAACGGCGTTGCTGGCTCGGTCGATGGGATGACGTCCTCGTCGACGTTCCACGGCCTGGAGATCGGAGAGATTTCAGCCAACTTGAGTGATGACATGAAGGAGATGACAAACTGTGTCCGGCAGGCCATACGCTCTTCTTCTCTGGAGAGGAAATCCACCAAGGAGCCTGGGAGTCAGGTATTCTTTTTAATGATGAAAAGTCTGATTTTATAGTACAACTCTTGGCCTTTATGTTTTCATGCACAACACTTTCTGTTGAAAATATAGCTTTAATAAAAAAAATGTTTTGGCCATGGGGCTTCAGATACATGCAACATGTCATGTATTTCTTCCTGTTCATGGGAAGAGACTTTTTTAATACTTATTTAGAAACATACAGTAAAATGTATAAAACCATTTTGATTCTTCATCTTTTTACGTTACGGTTATTTTATCCTAAAACATTTCCAGTGCAGTAAGTTTATTTCAACCTGTTTTATAATACAAAGCACATTTTTCTTAAAACAAACTGATAAGTGCTGGACTCACTAAGAGACAGCAGTAATCTGACGCTTTGCTGAGTTTAGGTTTTAAGGGAAAGCGTCATATTCAGAATCTATTTTTCAAAGGCTTTTACGATGTAATTTTCTCCTTCTCTCAACCCTAACCAGTCTCCATCCTTTCCACTTGTGCACCAGGGGGTGGGCGTGTCCACCAGGTCCACGCAGACTGCTGCTCAGTACGTCAGCGTCGGGCTCCAAACGGAGAACCTTTCCAGCAGCAGGGGGACGGGGTTACACGCCAAAGCCTGGTCTCCTCGCCCCTCGTCAACAACCACCTCCTCGCTAGCGTCGGCCCGAACCCGGCAGATATCCACATCCCTGGATAAAGTTCACAGCCGCATCGATAGGCCGTGCTGTTCACCAAAGTATGGATCGCCCAAACTACAACGCAGAGTGTCTTCTGGTAATTAGATTTGGTTCTCTGAGCATCTGTTTTGATTTGGAGTCACAGAGCTTTTAATCTCAAGAATATTTTCAAGCCAATTCATGATGGTTTTCTGTAAACACGGCTCCATCGATGTGCTTCATAGAGCTTCAACGTAAACACTTGTGTTTGGCAGAACGAGACATTCAACTGTTCTGTTTTTAGGCTCCACTTCCAGACTGGATGGGAGTACCTCCTCCAGGGACCGGAGCCTGTGGAGCCTCCAGCAGAGGTCCATGACTGGAGGCGGAGGCTCGGCCTGGGCTCGCTCCACCACCACCAGGGACAGCCCCGTCCTGAACGGCCTCACCGACGGCCTCTCCAGCCTCTTCAGCGTGGTGGAGCACGCTGGAAGCACAGAGTCGCTCTGGAGGGGTGACGGAGGTACGTTCTTCAGTTTGGGGGTCCTGATATTGTTCCTGCAGATGTCAAAATGTCTGCTTTGAAGGAGGCCTATCCATAGACACTCATTCTTGCTTGCATTCATTAACTTAATTAACTTCAACTGTTTATTATCATCATATTATTATTGCAGAGTGAAATGGGATAGAGTGCTACATCTATACATACTGGGGTTTATCAGTTTAGCATGTTGATTCATTATCAACCTCGATAAAATGTCAAAAAATATTTGAGAATGCAAATCCAAACTTTTCAGATCCTTTCAAGTGACATTTTGTTTTTATCCAGTCCAAAACTCAAACATATTTAATCTACAGTATTATAAAACTGAGCAAAGCCTAACTCATAAGTAACTGAAAACTTGATGAATGACTTAAATTAATAGTTTATCAAAACTATTGTTACTTCATTTCCTGACTAATTGTTACAACACCAATAATAATAATAATATCTGTCTACTTAAATAAACATATTTAACATTTATAGTGAGCAAATAAGTACAAATCTGATTAATTTTTAATTAATATGATAAGAGTGACTGCAAAAGAAAAAGAGACATAAATAATACCATATGTACTGTGCAGTGGAGTGTGCAACACAATATTAGAATGCTTTGCATGTGATTAGGATTTTGTCAGAATACTTGGGGACTTAAATGACTACAAGAACACAGACTTCTATCATAAAGGAAACATTCCCACTCTTGCTTTGACATCCAAAGTCTCCAGTCCTGTTGAATGTTGTTGACATATTCCTATAAATCACAATTTATGGTAATAATTATAATACCTGTCTTGGATCCCTGTTGTCGATTAGGAGCCAGCCAGACTGCCAGTCCAGCACGGCAGCCTCCCGCCGCAGGTAAACCCTCCACTGCGGCGGCCTGTGGATCTGAGCCCAGCCCTCAGCGGTACGGAGGCCTGGTGCAGGAGTTCTTGAGGAATGTCTGCAGCGGCCGTGGCCAGGGAGGAGTCGGCCTGCCTGTGGAGAGAGCGATAAGAGACTCCAATGGCAGCCTCAGCGGTCTGAGTGTCCTGGGGAGTTTTGCCGTCGTGGATGAGCCCAAGCCAGAGTGCGTGTCAGCCGGGGTTGGAGGACTCGGAGCGCTGAATGGAAGCAACGACAATGTGACCAAGATCGTCAATAAGAGGTTTATGAGACAGACAGCCGGGGAGGAGATGGTCACCATCATGGGAGGAGTGAAAGAAACGATGAGCAGCACGGGGGCTGCAGGATCTGCGTCCGAGGTACGGCTACTGGAAATGAGCTTTTATTTTAAACTTTAAAAAATAAAAATAAAAAAAGGACCATAATAGTAGTTTAAGCTTCACATTAAATAACATTTACATCACAGCTCCTCATTTGCAAACAATTGATCTTGGGTTTTAGAAATATGTATTCTTCTTCTTTTTTTGATTGCATGCTATACAGTTTTATTACAGTTTTATTACAGTTCCAATTCGATTCAGATGCCATTCGTTTCCCTTTATTTCTGTAAGATATGAAAATCAATTAGGTTCTTAAAACTTGCTTCAGCTATTTTCAACATCACGCCCAAAACACATTCAGTGTGCGTCCCCACCGTAAGCAGGTTTTATACACGTGCTAAAATGTCCTCATCTTCCAGAAATGAGTGGTAATCAATGTCTGTCTGGGATGTTTGGAAAACTATGCACTGCATATGGTCTGCAAAAACATCATTTGTAGTTGAGAAGCTAAATCTTGCACTGGTGTGATCTCATATTTTCACTTTTTGAAACTCCATCAAACATTTAAAAAAAATATTCATACCTGCATGTTTGGGTAAATAAGACATCTTTCCATTTCCCAGGATGCACCTTGTGACTGCGCTGCCCAGTCTTCCTGCCTCGCCCGACCATCAAGAGCAGCGACTCGCCATTCGCTCGGCCAGTGCAAGCACCGCCCGCAAGAGTCTCCGGGGGCAACCGAGGAGAAGGGGGACACCTGCAACGAGTGACGACACTTCTACTGCCGCGTTTAAAGACACGCAACACACGCACGCACAAGAAATACTGATTCTTCACAAACACTGTACACCACTGCCATGAAAACACACACTCTCACATCAGCATGTACACACACACCTCCAGGTGCACTGCCAAACATAACACACACACACACACACACACACACAAACACACACACTGCACAGACTTCCCCACAAACCCACTGCCACATGCACAGATTCATTAACACACACACAGACACACACACACACACACAGAGACACACACAGAGCCTGGGCAATTATTTCTCTTGTCTTGGACTGTACCATTCTGATGCCAAGGACAGAAACTCCGACCCAGAAACGGATCCAACCATCACAAAACTACCAGCAGGGCAAAAAACATAAAAACACACACACACACATAATCTGACACGCTTAACTAAACAATAATAACTCTACGAACTAAAGAGAGTCTAACAAGTAAAACTATGATGTCAGGACTGGATCTACTAAACCCCCCGTTTTACAGAATAACATGCACTACAAATGGTCAGTTTTTAACTGGAAACTCCACCTTGATGACGTCATTTCGCCACCATGCTGTTGGACCAGTAGCCATGCTGGATTTACAGACGAGAAGAAAAAAAAGAGTGCGTTAAAAGTGCATGTGGGAGCTACAGTATAAAAACTGCAGAGGACACATCTGTCACAGCTGGAAAGATCTTCCACATTGTGGTCTGAAACCATCCGTCTCAGAAGAGTAATGTGGTGGGAAGCTCGGATGGTTTCTCTCTGAACCTTGGCATATACACACATGCTGTGCTGGGAAAGTAAATTATGCCTTTTTAATTGATTAGCACAAAAAACATTCCAGCAAGTGTCTCCAACACTGGCTCCGATCTGAAAACGCCACCTCTAGACGACACATCTGCTCCAGTTGCAGACCAGTATTCAATCCTATTACCTATTGGACTACAAATCCCAGCATGACCAGACTTAAGACTCCATCGATGGATATTTGGACTCGTCAGCTCTATAATTGGGACCATTAAATTGATTCGAGTGGAATTCCTACCATCGTCGTTTAGTAGCAAACCTGAACCACACAAAGCTCCCCAGGCGCGTTTAGATGTCCACCGTGTTCCCAGAAGGACTTTGGCCACAAATACGTGGACGTTTTTTGCCACTGCAGCCATGACTTAAACCTTGTAGATTTAAGAAAAACCTCCTTCAAAACGTGTTACCCTCCAGAGTTTAATTGGGAAAAATTATCCTTATGGTTTCAACCTGTTACAGCAGGCAGAAAGTGCCTGTTCGTTTCATATTTTTTGAGATATTGTCTTTCACTGATGTCGAGATTCATCCTTATCCCTTAGATGATCTGACGAAGACGTGTGGTGTACAGTCCTGCAGCACATTTCAGTTGGTTGCATTTTGTTTTTAAACGACTTCAAAGTTATCCTCAAAGCCCATCTGCAGATTTCACTTGGCGTTGGATGGAGATGCACTGATATCACTTTGTTTTAACTTATAATACCAGTTTTTAAACTAGTTTGGCCCTATTCTGTAGTGAAAGTACAGAAAATCAACACTCAATGTTCATGTGACTTTTAGAATCTGATTTACATAATTAGGAAATGTCTTGATCACAATAATGATATTGATCAGCTTTATCTGTGGATTCCCTTCATGTGATCTGATATGAAGTGTGTCCAAACTCAAAATGCTCATGTACCTTCGTCCAGCAGCGCTAATTAAATCTAAAAGAGTTTCCAAGAAGAATTCAGTCAATGCATTCCTATTATAAGAGTCTTTCCCAGATGTGTGTGTGTGTGAATGTGCGTTTAATCATTCTGGTGTACCAGTGCATTATTTATAAGTCTAGTGAAGGCGATAGTTGTAAAATACTTCCTCCTTTCTCTCCGCTCTTC
>CALSBV010010214.1:9744194-9767514 GCA_943590825.1 Bovichtus diacanthus | reverse complement strand
GTCACTGTGTCTCCTGTCACTGTGTCTCCTGTCACTGTGTCTCCTGTCTACTGTGTCTCCTGTCTCCTGTGTCTCCTGTCACTGTGTCTCCTGTCACTGTGTCTCCTGTCAGATCTCGGGGACCAGGCGTGACCAGGTCAGACAGTTAGTCCGGGACCTGGAGACCCGTGGGAGCCGAGCTTTTCCATTGTTTCTGGAGTGCCTTCAGGACTCAGGTCAACACAGCTTGGCAGAGCTTCTTCTGAATGGAGCTCCAGCAGCTGAGCTCCAGCCTGCAACACCGACTCCGCCTGTCCGGCCTGTTCTCCGGCCTCTGCCCGTGTGTGAGTGTGTGATACGATGGTACTAGTGTCATAACTGTACATACAAAACACAGCTCTGGTCTTAACTAATAGATGTCTCCATGAAACTCCCCCAGTGTATTACTTAAATAGCAGACGTACAATGTTTGCGTATTACACGTTTTCTGAAATGTTATGTTTTAAATATGCAAATTGTGCGTTATCTTATATCTTATATAATATGTGCTGATTTGCATACATTTTGAGAACAGTCAATCTCAATATTGGTATAAGTCAGGTTCAAAGACCTTTGTTGACATAAGAGTCAAAAGATTTTGAAGTTTTGGATATCTCTTTGTATCACTCTATAAATTAGAAAACACTGTCAATAGCCAATACAAATGTGTATATTTTAAGAATGAAATGTTGTATAAATCAGGTTATGAATGATATATCAACAAACCCCTCTGTGAAAACCTTCAGAATATAGATAGTAATGAAACTGGCTCAGAGTTTGAGGAAAAACAAATGTTGAGAAAACGGCCTTTAAAGATATGTATTGTAAAATTCAATACATTTTGCAAGACACTACAGGTGAATAGGGAAACAACTTTAACTAATAGATATCACCATGAAACGTCATATTTGTGCTCTTTCTTTCTTTAATAGCCTCTCCTATGGATGTTGATAAGCAAAGAAAAGTCGACGTCCCTCTCTATCCAGTACCGAGACCCAGCACTACTCCCACTCCATGTAAGCTGTGCGATTGATTTAATGCTGGTGACAGTCTGGTACAGTCACTTTACTGATGCTTAACACATATGTCATGTCGCAGCACCTGAAGGGGACTACATGAGGGCAAGGCCACAGGCCAGAACTCGACGGGATAGTATTCAGGTAAGCATTGTTTATTCATCATGCACTTTACGACCAACGGGAAGACAAAGGTCGTTGTAGAAGTCTCCGATTTATAAATTCACACCATGCCTCTTTGTCCGTGTACATGCATCAGTGCTATAAAATGGATGCCAGCCCTTGTGGACATTGCCTCATCATAAACAACGTGGATTTCGAAACCGAGAGCGAGCTGAGCAATCGCAAAGGCTCCAACATAGACTGTGACAAGCTGGAGAGAAGATTCAAGGCACTCAACTTTATTGTGGAAGTTAAGACCAACCTGAAACAAAGAGTAAGAGTCATTTCTGCTTCTGTGGCGGAAACCACGTGTGAAACTTCGAGCTCTCGGGTTGTGACGCTAACAGTTACTTCTGCCTTTCAGCAAATCAAACGCGAACTGTCGTCTTTATGTAAGAAGGACCACTCACAATACGACTGCTGCGTCGTTATCATGCTGTCCCATGGGACTGAGGTGAGGCCAGTCCTGTGTTTGCTTTGCTCCCTGACGTGCTCAAGTTCAGACGCACACTTGTAATCTACGCTCTGTATTTACATATGTAGGTGAGTCACAACCGCTTCCCTGGAGCCGTGTATGGTGTGGATGGACAGCACGTCCCAGTTCAGCACATCACAAACTACCTCAATGGCCAGCATTGTCCATCTTTACAGGGGAAACCCAAACTGTTCTTCATCCAGGCCTGCGGAGGAGGTAGCTAACACTGAACAATAACTCAATAACTCAAAGTAACAAAGCCTGCGTAATGTCCATATGTTTTTGTTTATTGCTTTAATTGAACATCTTCAAATAACATACAGACATTTTTATTGTTATATCTAACAATAATTTGAAACGGCATACTTGGTCAAGAACTTTAAGGGGGTTTAATCAATATGTAATGTAAGTAATTGAGAGTCTCAAGGCAACATTTTCAAGTCATTTTTAAATGCCACAAAGCTTGAAGCAACTTTAAACAATCTACATTTGTGTACACAAAATTGACCCATAATCAAGATATTATTTCACAAATATTCAACATAAACAAACCGCGTTCGTGTTTGTCCTGAAGGCGAAAGAGACACAGGCTTTGAGGTGTCCCCTGATGAGGTTGAACCATCCATCGGTGGCGAGGATGATCAGACGGACGCCATTCCGATGTCGTCCAGCAGCGACTCTCTGAGCACGTCTGACGAGCCGGACGCCAGAGCCACGCTGCCCACCCCGAGCGACATTCTGGTGTCCTACTCTACTTTTCCGGGTGCGTTTGTGTCTCAGTTGCATTCAAGCACCATCAATAACATCGGAGATACACTTGACTTACTCTCTGTGTGTGTGTGTGTGTGTGTGTGTGTGTGTGTGTGTGTGTCTGTGTGTGTGTGTGTGTGTGTTCCTAATGCCTAATGTGACAAACACAGGTTATGTTTCCTGGAGAGACACCCAGTCAGGCTCCTGGTACGTTGAGACTCTGGACCGTATTCTTGAGGAAAACGCTTCCACCGATGACCTGGTCACAATGTTGATGATGGTGAGCTTCTGTTGTCGAACCGTTTAGAGCTTTTTTCATTTCAAACATAGACACATCTGATTTATTGTTTGTGCTTATTTGCAGGTTAACCATGAAGTCTCCCAGAACTCTGCAAAAGGGCTCTACAAGCAAATGCCTGGTTCCTTTAACTTCCTCCGCAAACTTCTCCACTTTCAAAGCCAAGCATAGAGGCAAAGTTCAGCTTTCCACTTCTCAGTGTCACTTTCAGGGAATGTTTGTCTACGTCATGGCGGTAATTGTTTGGGGTTATGCTTCAGCAGAGTTGCAAAGTGTGTGAATTTGCCGTATTGTGTTTTTAGACACAGTCATGTTTTACTGTACATTTCTATTCTTTGTCACGTCTAGTTGGCAACTTCTCTAAATGAGCCTTTTGGGCCTAGGTGTCATCTCGTAAAGAAATTATTTACGTACCGTGAAAATGTGCTTCAGGTTAGTTTTTTCATATTCTTGGTGTTTATCGACACATAGCAGCTGTCAGATTACAAGAGTAGACAATCGCCATAATGTTAAATTTTTATATTAAAGACTTTGCTGACTCTTACTTCAAGTCTCTTTTTAATATACAATTTATTTAATTTTTTTTATAAATTTGGATTTGGAGTTATTTTTTGGTTTTGTAAAATGGTGGTGGAGACAAGGAATTACTTTTTTTTTTATTGACAGGATATCATGGTGTTAAAACAGTCTCATAAGTATTCAAAAACACATTTTTGAAACAAATATACTTTACTCGTGAATCACAATGCACAAATAAATGCAAAGTGATTTGTATCTGTAAATCTGTATCCGCCTCTAATTTAAAACTTGTACGTCACCATTTTTACATCTACTCAGCATTTTTCAATGGAAATATATTTGTGAATCTCCTACTACAAATTGTTGTATTGTGAATACATCGCATGAAATGAAAATATGACAGTGTATTTGTACAAATGTTTGGGTTTATAAATTAGAAGCACATATACAAATTGAGTAAAAAAAAAAAGAATAAAATTGATTCAGTTTATTTTACAGGGACAGTGCATATAAATAAACATTACCTGTAAATATACAAGAATAAGCCAGGAGGTGAGTGTATCTGTAGTCCCTGGCACAGGTGTGATGTTGGCAGCCTAAAATTAGAATAAAATGAAGAAATAAGTCGAAACAATAATCATGATGTAAGGCATATCAATTAGAGTAAAAGTGCAATTCAGACAGACATGATCAGAACACAGACATGAGCCGCAGTTACGCTACTCGACATTAGTTTGATACTTATGAGACTGGAGCACAGTGTGTAGAAAACAGTCCCTTTAATGCACAGTGATAGTGAGTCATGTGAAGAGACTCTAAACTCCACCAGTAGGTGGTGTTTGAGACTCAAGACTCCACATCTCACAGCAGGCACATTTATTCCCCTTCACTGCCACCAGGGGTCTCCGTAAAGTTAGAAATGTTTTTGTTTTTGTATTCCATATGTTTATCCATTTTGTCCTGAACAGCCCCACAGAGCTGTGAAAATAGCTATATACCCTTTCCCCACAATATTTAAACTTAAGATTTTTAACACCATGAAATGCAGTCTTTTACATTCATATAATGCTTGGAAATAACACAACATAAAATTGTTGCATTGATGCATAAATGGTAGTCTCTACAACATGGATTAAATAATTACCATACATGCAAAATATAACTAGTATTTAGGAAAAAAAAGGTAAAAATTCCACAAGCTCGGAAACAGCATTGTTCACACAAATGTGTCATAATAATCATCTGTTAAATCTAAAATCCTAATATAGGGCTTCCATATTTTCTCAAATATATAGCAGGTAAAATAAGTATTGAACAAGTCACCATTTTTCTCAGTAAATATATTTCTAAAAAGGTGCTATGGACATGACATTTTCACCAGATCTCCGTAACAACCCATGCAAAGAAACCAAAACATATAAGTTCAGAAATTAAAGTTGTGTGTAATAAAATTGAATGACACAGGGAAAAAGTTATTGAAATTTATTTAATAATTCGTACAAAAGCCTTTGTTGGTAATGACGGCTTCAAGGCGCCTCCTGTGTGGAGAAACTAGTCGCATGCATTACTCAGGTGGCATCTGGCCCACTCTTCCACACACACTTCACAGCTTGTAGCTTCTATGAACTCTGATCTTTACTTCTTTCCATAGACTTTCTATTGTATTCAAATCAGGTGATTGGCTGGGCCATTCTAGCAGCTTTCTTTTTCCTTATGTTTTGCAACAATAAGGTTGTGCCAGTCTTGCAATCGCTCTTTGCTTTTACCCATCATGAGATGTTTCTTGTGCGACACCTTGGTGATGACAGAGCTTTTTATAGGCATCAGTTGGGACTGAAGCAGCTGATATTAATTTGCACTGAGAGGGGCAGGATTGCTTTCTAATTACTGATAGATTTCCGCTGGTGTCTGGGCTTTCCATGCCTTTTTGCACCTCCCTTTCTTCACGTGTTCAATACTACTTCTCTGTGTCATTCCATTTTATTACACATAACTTAATTTATGGACATCTTTGGTTTGGTGTATTTGCATGTGTGGATTGCACGGGTTGTTACCGACCTCTGGTGAACATGTCATGTCGATAGCACCTTTATTAATATATTTACTGAGAAAAATGGTGACATGTTCAATACTTATTTTACCTGCTGTATGCTGTTTAGCCGTTTCTCTCTTAAAGCTGCTCAACGATTTTGCCAGAAAAAACAAATTTATTTCAAATTCATACAATAGATGTATGCATATTTAGGAGAAATCTACATACGGAAATAGACAAAGTGAGGTAAAAATAAACACTTAAATATTTGTTTTGGGTGTTTTTTCCCCCTACTAGTCTGAAAGAAGAATCAAAACAGCCCAAAATTTCAAAAGTGACCAGTGCATGAAAACATTTGTGCCTGTAGTGTAAGGTGTTTTTCTATAACCTGAGTCTACTGTGAGAAATAACATAATTCTGGTTTAGGCCATGAAAGTACATTCTGGTTCTGTCTTATCATTACTGTGTATTCTCTTCTTCCTTCTTTGTGATCTTTGGTGTTTTGTTTGACATCTCGCTCTGTTTGAAACAGGGAGGTATTAATTATTTTCTTAACCTTTCCCCTCCTACATAACATTGTCTCAGACTGATGAGAGCTTTAAGTGTAGTTAAGTGTACGCTGTCTTTGTTTCCTGTAGTAGTTTCCTTCCCGTCAGAGAGCCATTTCAGAAAAACGAACTAGAGCTGTTATATCGATCGATGCTCTCGCCAAAGCCAACCAGACCTCATTGGGAAAAGCAGTCATTTTACGTTGCATAACACAGGAGTTTCTGGTTTACAGATTCCTCGGTTGCTTTGTCTTGTTATGCGACTTTGGTGATTCCGACCTTACTACTACTGTTTTTGTCAATGGCGTGCAATGTGCATTTCCAGATCTGTAAGAAATCCTGTGTTTTTAATCTCCTGCAAATAACAAAACTGCTAGTGTCAGAGTGAATGCCCAGAGACGATAATGATAAGATGACCTGAATAACTCTGCTGTACTGTGAAGATATAAGCTTAGAGAGAGTGGTGGCTTTGAAGGGAGCATAGATGCTTCAGTTCCCAGTCAGAAAGGCTCTGTGCCAGAAGGGAAAGCAGTGAAAATATTCTGAATAAATCAAATCAAATCAAGTTTATTTATATAGCCCAATATCACAGATTATACATTTGTCTCAGTGGGCTTTACAGACTGTACAGGATACGACCCCCTTCGCATCGCACAAGGAAAAACTCCCTAAAAGAAACCTCATAATTAAAGGGGGAAATATGGAAGAAACCTCAGGGAGACTGAGGAGGATCCTCTTATATATATATACATATATATATATATATATATATATATATGTGCAATAGGTGACGTGTGTACAGATAAAGCATGCACTTTATATATATATTATTTTTAAAATATTATTAGGTAGTCTTTTCTTAGGTAGTGTTGTGTTCTTTTAATTTGAAATAGAGACGCATAGATCTGCTCCAATCAGATCTTCTGTCACTTTTTTAAGTGGTGTAATGCTTCTAAATAAGGAACAATGAGGCTCATTGTAGCAGCTTATATATTGATTATTCTCACAGTGGCTAAAATAAGTTTTGCTGCTGCCACATTCACAGCAGTACATAGCTTAGCTTCCATGCTGATAATACACTGACTATGGATAAGAACCTCTTATAACCCCACTTCAAACAACCCGAACAATCCCTTCATTTCTCTATTTTACTTGTGTGATCTCATATAGGTAAAATATCACAAAAGGAAGTGGTGTGACGTGTGTCAACTTGGTGTTAATAACAAATGTTTAATGTTATTTTGAAAGTTCACATGTGAGCACTCTTGCACACCACACCCTGCAGTGTGGTACAACCAGCTTTTTCTCTTTGTGCATGGTGCTTTAAAATGAAAAACGTAATCTATATTATGTCACTTCAGCACTTTATGTCTGACGTGGTCCTTCGATCACCTGCCTTTCAAAGCTCCCTTTTTTATTTTTCTCCCTTGTTTTGTCTCCAACTCTTCTTCTTGCCAGATAAAGAGCAGGCTATATTTGTCTATGGTGCCAATTATGGCCGCCGCGACAAGACCACATGCGTTTACAAACGGCCTGACTCTCAGATCCAAAACACCGACTGCTCACACCAGCACGCCAGCGAGCTTTCTGAAAGCTGCCCACTTCTTCTCAACTTGTACTTCAGGTTGAGAGTTGTAGAAATTGTGATTTAAAGAAAAGCGTTAAACTTAACTGCAGTGCAGTGATTGCTGCACATTTGTGATTCAGTCCACTTTCATACGCTCCAGTGCACATTCAAGCCTGTATCATGTCACTCTGCCTCCACAGCTGCATTGTCAAAGCAAGCAACTCAGTGTTTGGAGACCCCTGTGCCGGCACATTCAAGTACCTGGAGGTCGCTTACATATGTAAATTTCAGTAGCTCGAAGGACAGTTGGCACGGTTTTATCCTACTGTGTGAGGAAAACATGATGTGGAATGCAGCATGGGCTGGGAAATGACAAGGATGTTATCAACGTAACCGCTTAAATCTTTTTAACAATTAAAAAATCCAAATATTTTGGTTCAATCTAGTATTTAGTGCCGTTAAATTGTTTCTTTTAAAAACATGGGGCATCATGCAGCAACATTTCTGTTGAGAGAAATCAGTTTTTATGTTCAAATTGTTGGGCAAACAATTTGTGAAAAATAAGAAACAATGGTAAATCCCAGAAATGGATACTTTATTGATCCCGAGGGAAATTTAGGCATCCAGTAGCTTAAAGACATGACATTACATATCGCATATCTGCCCCCCTCGCATCATTAAAAGAGACAAAATATAAGAGGCTGTTACAGATGCACAAATAATGGATATTGACAAAATAAAGTGTGGGTACCAACAACAAATGGAAAAAGGTCTTTAATGTCCTTCCTGCGTGAGGCACATTGTGCTGTATCGAGTGTAAAATGTTCTTTTCACCATCCTGCACTTACAGACGTAAAACTTTTTTGCAACACGTCACTTAAATATTTATTTGAAGTGAATATTTTATTTGTTTTAATGTGCTTTTGCTCGATTGATTTAACATTCATCTACAATGTCACAAAGTGCACAAGCAAACGTGTACTTCAGTGATGTCTGGTTCTTCCAGGAAGTTCAGAGACTAAAACAAAACAAAGTTCATTCCGAGTGTTCCAGGAAGAGGACAGAAAAAAATAACTCAGTTTGACAGAACATCCAAAAGAAAAGCACCGAGAAAACCTGTTTAGTCTTAAAGATAAAGGCATCGTAAATCTGTGTCATTCGGTGCATACTTTAGGAAGACTGCATGGTCACATACCCTGAAAAACATTTTGTTGTCTATATACATCTCATAGCCAAGGGGAGCTCTTAAGGGAAGAAACAGGAATGTGAGAAGATTGATGAGTTGAGAAGAGAGTTAAATTAAAAAAAAAAAAAAAAGCATCTCTGGGGTGTGACTGCAACATCGCCACACATCCAGTAATCCACTTTGTTCCCTTTGCCCTTGAGGTGTTATGTTTGTATGCATACTTAACCTATTGAAAGGGCATGTTGAGAAATCTATTACTCATCATTGTAGCCCACATGCAGGAAGTCATTGTCCTCTTTCAGCAGTGCTACACCTTCATAAGGAAAACCAGCCCTGTGTTTTGTATAAAAGGCAGGGACTCTTGTATTCAGGGTTGTTGTCCTGCAGAATAACACAAGTGTCTGTTCCAGCAACAACCATCAGACCCACTGCTTCACTTCAGACCGGCTCTTCTAAAAGTCATGCTTCGCTTCGGCCTCAGCACCACACTGTGTGAGTACACAACTGACTGACAACCAGGGCAATAGTTCAGTAGGTTCATGTAAAATTAGGAATTAAGTTAGATTTCTGCTGTCTTGCAGAAGAAGCTAAAATCTTTAAATAAATTAATCAAATGATTGTCCGTAGTTGATTGCAAAGTGATCGCGTGTTTTTTTTAGTTCAAAATGTACCTCAAAGAAAGATATATTTTTTAAAAGTATTTAATACCCATCAATGGGAGTTTCGGGGTGCTGGGTGGAGTATAAGACGGGAGCCACCACATATGTTGCTACTCGACGAGAAATAAAAGATGCTACGTTTTGACGAGTATTCTCTTTTTCAGCTTTACACATTACCCTTCCAACATCTAATATCAGGTTGAGCATCTTTTACCTAGCCCACCTACTTTAACCTTATTAGTAAGGAAATGGATTCTGAGATATCTGATGGGCTTTTGAATGAGGGGACGGAGAGGATCAAAGAAAAGCATGCACTTTGTACAATTTAGGGCCATGCATCACATTGACCATCGCTTTCGTGACTAATAATCAGTTGAGAGGAGTCATCTTTTGTGGGTTGTCCTTAAGCTAGAAAATTATGTCTGCAAATATCTCATACTCAGAAAATTATTCCAGACTGTGTGTAACTCGGGTTTGGATCCAAAAGCAGGACTCGAAGACCAAGTGCTAATAAACGATAATATTTAATAAAACCAAGAAGACAAACCAGTTTGGGAGCAGGCAAAAAATAGGCAGGAGTCCGCAGGTAGGCAGGAACCCTTAGTGAGTCAGACACTACCGATGAATAGAATAAACAATTTAATAGATATTAGCATGAAACCTCCCCAGTTGATTACTAACGTTAAGACAATTATTTCTTGTATTGCAAGTTCTCTGCCATGGCAGATCCAGCTTTAGTGATTTATATTTTTATCACAAGAGAATGAAAATCTACCTGGTGTGATTTTCTGTCCTGGTTGGTGCTCCTCCTACTGACTCATATTGTAAAATTATTAGTAATTATGTTCCTTTTGCGTTAGCTTTACCTTGTGAGGAGAACGGCCCTTCCCAAACCGAAGCCCTTTGCTACACGTTGTCCCGTCTCTCTCTCTCTCCACCTTTCCCGTCTATCTTCAGCCGTACTAATGAAAAACGTAAATAAAAGTGCCTTTTTTATGTACAATCAAATGATGATTATGAGTAACGGGTGATTAGAAAACAGTGATAGTCCACATTTACTAATGTGGCATTTTAACTCAGGGCAAACACACTTTCTCTGTTTAATGCCATTTATATTTTGACATGGCAGGAAAAGCACAGATATTACTGGTAAAATTAATTATGGCTGCATTCTACTTCATTCCCCGAGCAAGGCCCTGCTTTGATGCATGTTGACTCACTGTCACACTGTCACGGCCTAGTGATGCAGAACGGAGCCATTGTTAATGTTAATAGTAGCGCAAGTCAAAATGTGCGTGGTGAAAAGGTTTATTGGAGATTTTTATTGTGTGAGACTGTAACTTTTATGTTTGGCTGATGTTTCTTTTCCAGTGCTGGCAGCAACATGTTCGCTCCTGATGACAGCAGGTAAATATCCGAGCGGACGTGATAAGGATGATGCTTGCGTTTCTTTTCCACGTACAGTATGTGGCTTGAACACACTTCAACTTATGCCTTCATATCTGTCATTTTAGTCGTTTGCAATGAGAGATCGACCACCTGTGGAAGCAACCAGAATGTCCATCACCTGAGCTGTGGTACGACTGAAGTCTTTGTGTCCACTGTGTGAATATTATATAGAATGTATATACCCATGCAAACAACTATAATGAAGGGATTTGTCTTGTTTCTTAATTCTCCTCCTTGCCTAACAGATGGTGGAGTGATCGCTGTGCAGAAAGCATTGTATGGACGTGCAGACACAGAGATCTGCAGTGAGGGAAGACCTGAGTCACAGGTCGTCAATACACAATGCTCTAAAGAGGGCACTGTGGACATCCTCAAGTCACGGTACACATCACACGTACAGTCATAGAGTAATAGGCTAATATGCTGTTTTATGTGTATTCTAAATGGTGACCTATAACGGGCAGGCATGCACCTTACCAAGTGCTGCGTAGATGAATTCGGAAGATCTCAGTTGCATACAGCGGTGAAAGACGTACTCAGATCTTTTACTTGAGTGAAACATAACAAAAGCACAGTGTAAAAATACTGTTAAAATGAAAAGTCTAAATATCACTCTTTAAAAGTACCAAAGTATTTGCATTGTGTTTAATTTTTGCACATCCTCCTATCAATATCTATATTTGTGCACATCCTGCACTAAACTGTTTGTGTTTTTTATTGTATGTATTTGGTATAGCATTTTTTATGGTATTGTTTTTTTTTTTTTTTACTGTATATTTTCTATTCAATATTTATGTTCTCATCCTTGTACTTTCACTGTATTTTTTTTATATCCTCTTAATGTGTTCATTGTATGCACCAAACATCAATTCCTTGTAAGTGGAATCCAACATTGCAGCAAACCCTATTTTGATTCTGATCAAAATACACTTAAAGTATCAAAAGTAAAAAAGTACTCATTATACAGTGGCCCGTTTCAGAATAATGTATATTGTAAGAATATATTAGATTAGTAGATTATAATCATTGATGCATTACATAATTGTAATGTTGCAGCTGGTGAAAATGAGGCTACATTGTTATTACTTAAAGTACAAATACCTCAAAATTGTACTTAAGTACAGTACTTGAGTAAATGCTCATAATTACATTCCACCACTGGTTGCATACAGCTAGAAATAAAGACCACAAAGTTCTCTAAATAACTGAATGAAGTAGATGATCTTCACAACTAATCTCCTTTTATTCTATGTTAACTCTTCCACACCTGGAGAGACGTGTTCTGAATGTTTCATTGTATACTTGACAGCATTGAATCTGGATTATTATGAATGACCAGTCAAATATATTCATACTAGCCCACAACATTTTCTAAAGGTCATCACGCTACATAGTGCAGGTAGTAACTGAACAGTGCCATTATACTGTATATTAAAACGAGTGTCTGTGAAGTCTCTGATTTTATTCCAGGTGACTACAACATTTACACAATTTTATTTTTTAGTGTGCTTTTACTTTGTGCTAAAAACATACTCCAACTCCATCCAATGTGTTTTCTACAGCTGTGATGGCAAGAAGGCGTGTGAAGTGAACATTAACGTCTTTCGTTCACCTGATCCCTGCGTTGGCACCTACAAATACCTGGATACCAACTACACCTGCTTCCCAGCAAGTCAGTCACATGTCTGCATGAAACTAAGGGTGAAAAAAAGCTTTATAAAGTTGTATTGCTTGATGTCTAATGAGATTCATTCATGTTATTTTCACAGTTCATGCTGTTGTATGTGAGAACTCTGTGGCAAACCTCCAGTGCGGTAATATTTTTTTCTCACTTTTTTTGCATTCATGGATTAATGTGATAAGCATGATATTCTCAATGCACCTGACTTCTCTAACTCCTCACTACATTTCTGTCTTTTTCTGCTGCCAATTGTTCCTCCTCTTTTTGACAGATGTGGGACAGATTATATTTGTGTACGGTGCTCACTATGGACGCCGGGACACGAGCACCTGCTCTTACAAACGGCCTGCTCGTCAACTTCAAAATGTCTTCTGCTCAAGATCTATGGAGGCAGTTTCAAGCAGGTACAGCTGCACAGCCTTTGCTGACTATAAGGAAAAAAATCAAGACTTTCAGAAAACATTGTTGGGTACACTTTCTGTCTATAATGCATATGAAGGAGGTACCATAATTTCCTATTAGCACAGATAGATAAGACCCAAAAATGAAACACAGAAAATACAGACATTTGGTGTGTGTTTCAAAGTATGGGGCATAAAGACTGGCGAAGCATTGCAGTAGCTCAGTGCACAGTGGGTGTTGAACTGCACTAAGGAATTGCAATCTGCAAAGATAACGACATATGACACGGTCCGTTTGCGTGCGTGGGATGATTTTCCTTGCTTATAGAAAGGCTGTGATTTTATAAGATATATAGAATATCTCGACATTCACACAGATCAGAAATCATATGCTGCACTGTGCATTCAAGCCTGTTTTCACTCTGCATCTACAGCTGTAATGGGAATAACAGCTGTACTTTCAACGTGAACAATTCGTTGTTCGGAGACCCTTGTCGCGGCACTTACAAGTACCTGGAGTTGTCTTACATATGTGAATGTAAGTATCTTAAATGTTCCCAAAGTGTTGCTAGCACACTTCTGCTAAACCAGCTAATTGCTACGAAAAAAAAAAAAGAAAAATCTCAGTGATGTTTTTCTTTTCTTTCTAAAAGCCATATTTAATTGCTTAAATATTTTTTTCTGAATGTAATATTTCCTGTTCTTTTGCAGATCCTTCGGTCAATCCGTAGCAGCTTCCAAAACATTAACCTGTTAACATACTGAAATGCTCGTCATAGCACAACAAAACCCCCTTGAAAATGAGATGGTGCGTCTTAATGAAATTTTCTAATTCAATAAACATGCATTCAATAAAATACAGGTGTCAGTTTGTTCAAAATAACTGCAGAATCCTGTTCCAGGTATATAATTATAGAATAACAACATTGAAAAGGAACCTGGAGTCTTACAGGCAGGCTGGAACCGTTAATGAGTCAGACACTTCAGGTGAAAAGGGAAAACAATTAAACTAATAGACATGAAAACATGAAACCTCCCCAGTTAATGACTAACATTAAGACAAGTATGTCTTGTATTACAAGTTTTCTGAAATGTCATGTGAAATATGCAAATGTTGGTAATTGTGGCTGTTTTCTTTCCACTAGTCTGAAAGAAGACATGTTATGGAAGCAAAATAACCTAAACTCTCAAAATCCCAACGTTTGTACTGAACCGTGAACCAAGCCGGGTCCACAGCCTTCTAAATGTGTTCACTTTGGTCCATTTATGAATGCAATATAAAGTATAAGTGATCTATAACATCGCCACAATCTCGGTAACCTATAAGTCCACCTTGACACTCAAGCTAAACAACAAACACTGTGTGGCATATGAAATAAAATAGATAAAAAAAGGAGTATATTTTATTAAGTCTAAGTCAGACATTATTTGCAGCCGCTTAAAGGGAAAATGCCAATACTTCTCATAAACCAGTGACCAGTCCAATTTAAAGTCAATGTAAATTGAACAAAATTAATTTCACCTACAGAAAACTCATTTTCATTTTGTAAATAATACAAAAAGAAGGATACTTGGACATATAGTTTGTCATATTGATCGTGCTTTCAGGAAGCGGCGAAAAGAATTTAATAACATATTACTTCATGTGGTTCAAAAAGCTGTACATTTATGAGAAATGTTAACAACAGGCAATACTTCAATCCCGGATCAGATTTCCTGTGCTCACTGAAGTTAAAGGATGTCATGTTGTTGCATGTTGTCAAACTTTAGCCTTAATGTCCCACAATGTTGATCTGTTAAACTGAATTCATGTAGCATGTGAATGAGTGTAAACATCAGAGGTTATCCCCCGCAACAACTACCAAATGATGGTCAAGTTGCTGATGTCGCTGGAGAGGTCAGTCTTGGACGGGTAGACGACCTTCAGGTTCCCGTCCTGGTCCACTGTGCGGACCTGCTGGACGATCAGTTCGCTGGTGGTCTCACTGCTGGCGACCGGCTCTTGCGGGCCGTCCACTTCCTCGTCTGACCCCGCCTCCTCCCGATGCTCCGCCGTGAACTTGTTCAACTCGGCCATTTTCTGTCACAGGAAAACAGGAAATGCACTTTAAAATGTGTGATTTGTTGTTGCATTTATGAGATGGACTTTAAAACAGATTGTGTAAAACTGCGGCAAAGAAATATAAGAAATCTAGCACCTGGTTACTGATTAAATAATTGAAAACTTGCACAAAACACGTTTTACTAAGACGTTTTTAGTATATCTTAATTCTCGGTGACTTCAAGTTATACTGTATTAAAAAAATGCTGCTGGCTTAGGCTAGCTGCCTTTTTACTCAAGATGATGATGATGTTAACTAATAGTAACAACGGCCAAAACTATGAAAATTAAATCCAAGCAGTAATAAACATCCTTATTCGTTAATGAGAAAGAAAAAGTAAAACTTACTACAATCAGAGCGTCCATAACGTCTTTGCAGGTCTGCAGGCTGGCTGCACTCGTCACCTCCAAGAACAACTCTTTGGTCGTCTTCTTGATCTGTAAAGTACAATCAGCTGACCATGTAACTATTTAGTTACATACAGACAAACTGTGGGCCATGTCAGACACGTCATTTCCACCATATTTAATCTAAAATCCTTTTTTATGGGATGACTCAATTATGGCAGGAAGGAAAATGGACATACAGACCTTGGTTTTCTCACTGTTGGTAATAGGTGGGAATGAGATCACATGTCCCTCTGCATCCACTAGGCAGGGATACATCGATTTTCCCTGCAGAAGCTGCAGGTATCTGTTAAAGACATAATAGTTAAAACAACATTATATATGGTCTTAAGCAAATGAAATAGCAAGTGATATTTTTTCGCTGCTAAACTTGAAAACAAAGATAAGATTCAACTGTGTCGGCGCTGTCAGCTGTGACAGTGAAGATTTTCTTGAATTGCAGGTTTCATTTGGTGTGTGTGAGACCGTGACTTTCAGGTAGTTTTCCTGACTGGTTTATTAAACTGGCAGAAAGTTACTTAAAGCACACTGTAATGCATTATTCAGATTGAAAAAAGACAATGGTTTAGATGATGTTATAGAGACAGTCATGTGCATTATCATAATCAAGATAAACAGATCAATAATATCTTTAAATCCTCATTTGCACCGATTACAACTACCTGCAGAAATGTGGAATTATTAGGCTTGTGATGCCTTATAATGCGTTAACAACTCAATGCTCATTCATAAATCAGAATTAAGCTGTTGTCCAACATACCTACACTGCCCTCATGTGTTCAACCACACCAGCAGCAAGTTATACAGAGCTCTTGTACACCACTTTAAAGCCGGGCTAGGCAGTTCTTTGTTGGCGTGATTGGGCAGAAATTCCATAATAACCTTTCAGCGTATTGCTAACAGAAGGCTGAACTATGAGCAACATTTTCTCTCCATCTCTGAAACGCTTCACAGATATTTTCAGACTCTCTTTTCCATAAATCCATCTTCCTTCTTTGGGTTGCTTCCCTGTGTAGGCGGTTGTTGCCGATGCTGGAATTGCAACTTTTCCTGCAGGGTTTTCGCCCTCGTATCAGGCTTTCACCATCTACAGCAGCCAATAGGAACACCCTCTCTCTGAATCGACATGTGATTAGCCAAAGTATCCTGCCATGGGCTAGATTTTCTTAAGCCTGAAAACAGAGCAGGAGAAGGTGCAGAAGTCTGGTTCTCTCTCAGACCTCTTGAATTACAATATGCTTATTATTAGGGTTATTATGGAGTTTTTGTGCAATGACGCCAAAAAGAAACTACCTACCCCAGCTTTAATGTTTTACTTTGGAAATCAGTTTATGCGTCTTCAACACAAAAGGTTTTAACCAAAACTCTCGACTCCAGCCTGCAGTTAACTAATGAGGATCTTTCAAACACACTTTCCCTAACAGAGCTCATGCTGTATAGAAGAGTCAGAAGCTGTACTGACTTGTGGAGGCCGGTGACGTTCTGCCTCTTCTTCTGCTTCCTCAGCTCGTCAGCCTCCAGCTGAAGGTGTCTTATCAGCTCGACGGCCGTCATCTCCTTCCGTCCCAGCGACACAACCTAACAAACATCGTGTTCTTATGTGAACCGCAGACGTTCTTTTAGTGAGCTTCACAATGACTATTACATTGGAGCACACCGCAACTGAGCTGAAATGGACAAGAATCTGCGTTTGCATACCTTCAGCAGCGTAGGCGGCTTGACATCATACATCAGGGGAGCTTTGAGAAGCTGCACATCATGAGTTGCAATGGTGGCGATGGTCCTTTTACCGCACAAGTCATCATGAAGCTTCGTCTAGAAAAACAACAGGTGAGCCTTTATGGTGACAACGCTGCACAATTATTATATTAGTCATGCTGAACCACTAAAATGGTCCAAAGTATACCAACTTGTGAGGGGTTTGACCTTACCTGAGCCACGAGGAACCGTTTGAGAGCGTTCCCAGGCTTTAGGTTCATGCCTCTGACCACGCAGCACACCAAGTACGGCCGAACATCTTTCACCTCTGCACTCACTGTGACCGTGAGGGCTGTAGGAGTGTCGGCAACATGGAGAACCCTCACCACCATCTTGTTCAGTTCCTCCACCTCATCCTCTGCCTCCTTCTTCTTCCTCTGCTGCCTTTTCCCCTTGTCTGCCTTGCGACCTCCGTCCGTGTAACCTCCGTCCTCTCCCTGTCTCCCTTTTCCTTTTCCTCTGAGATACTCAAGGATGGACTTGGTCTGGCAGCCGTTGACCATCTTCTCCAGACGTTTGTCGCTCAACTTGTTGCCTTTGAAGTTGATCTCTTTTAGCTTGGAGCAGTCACTCAATTCAGAGGGGATCTCAATCAGCTTGTTGTTAGAGAGGTCCAGCACCTGGGAAGACAAAACAAAGGGCATAAATTGAGTTTAGCCCTGTAGAAAATAGCATCAGATACCCCCAAAGTGTTAGGTAAAGAAAAAACAGACAAGAGTATACTGCATTTGAGCTGGCACAGATGCATGCTTTCCAGTCTCTATGGGAGGTTACCCACCAAACTCCGTTTAGAAATCAGCCGTTTTCGTGCTGCATTGCATATTCGCAAAAGTGAAACCTCGTTAGCTATAATTTCCGGTATACACCAAACACAGTGACAGGTTATTTTGAATTCGGCGTACATGTGAACCGCCCAGAAGAACAAACAGCCACTTAAAGATGACATGATATGTAAAGATGAGCTAACGCATCTGGGAAAGAAGTTCGGCCCACCTTCAGAGCAGCTAGCTTGTGAACATCTCCTCTCAGCTGTTTAATGGAGTTGTCAGAGGCGATCAGTGTGCTGAGGAGATCCAGTTTCTCGGAGTAGAAGTCAGCGGGGAAAGCGGTGATGTTATTCTTGGAGATGTTGATGGTGGAGAGCTTGGTGCACTGGCTCAGTCCCTCGGGTAGGACCTCCAGGCTGTTACAGCTCAAATTGAGGGTGTTTAGCTCCTTTAACTGAGTGACTCCCTCTGGTAAAACGCTGAGGTTGTTGACTGATAGGTCCAGGACCTTCAGGGACTTGAGCTTACCGACCACATTCGGGATGGACGCGAGCTTGTTCCTGCACAGGATGAGGCTTTGCAGGTTTGTCAGATGTTGGATGTCCTCGTGGATCTCTGTCAAACTCGGGCACTGGCTAACTTCCAGATAATTCAGTAGTGTGAGGGTATAGATGGCAGAGTCGAGCCCCCCGTTAGAGGAAATCCTCTTGTCGAAAGTTGGACCCTGGAAAACCAGTTCACGTCTCTTCTCTGTCGCCACTTTCTCTATTTCTGGCCATTTCTCCATGTCATCCATGCTGACTGCTGCTAGACACCAGTTGTCAAGAGACAATAAAAAAAACATGACATCCGTTTTAATATTTCAAAATAAAGTTGTGTGTTTTTGAAATACAGGTTCGTGGGTGCACTTTCTGATTTAATACAACTTTATTACAACTCGGAAGGATGAGTACTACGTTGAAAACTTAAATTAATACAGAGTTGTGAGCTCTCATTATAAGTCATGTGCATTGCTTGTTAATTTGTGGCATTTTGTTATTTTTTTTTTAATTTTTTTAGATTTTCTTGCCCCTGCAGATTTAATACAATATTGCAAGAGTTTTTTAAAAAAATTTTTATTCACACAATGAATTTACAAACAGTAAAACATACAAATATAAAATGTTCATCCTCTAAACTGAACAAACACCACGTGAGGGATAAAACATTTACACAGACAATAAGCAAGATTAAGCAGAATAAAACATAAAATAACCATAATGTAAATAAATAAAAATAAGATTGACTAAGAGATTAGTTACCAAGACATTCCATTGGTCAGCTCTTATTTTAGTAATATATAGAGATCTTTGGGCACATTTGAATTTAATTAATTTATATTATAATGTTGTAAGGCCTAACGCGTTTACGAAGTTACCGCTACATACTATGCCTTTATTTTGGAGACAAAATATTGTACTTCCTGTCCTGACAGGCACGATGCTCTGGTCCACTCGAGGAACAGGAAGAAGTTGGGAAAACGCATTATACAACGTATTTTGAATGTTTCCCGATATGACGTTTGTCTAAAGGTGAAGGCAGAAACAGATTACAAACACATTTGGGTCCCGGCGAAGTCGTCTTTAACAAATAACGGTTGAATTCAAAAACTGCTTGCGCGCACGTAAAACAACATTGACCACAACCCATTGCGACTGACGACAATCCTTCCACTGCGCATGTCCGCGCTGGTTGTTGTCAGCGGTGGTTATGGAGATGAGATGGAACTACGAGCTGTCAACATTACGGTGATGTTTATGGTAAGATATCTTCGAAATACACGCAAGAAAACTTGTATTGACGTTAAGAGGTATACCAACAAAAGGTATGACATTATAAATTACAGTTGTCAGGACATTTATTGGATTTTAGCCAGTCAAAATACCTTTTAGAATACAGCTACTGTAAGACTAGCTATGACGGCTGATTGAGTAGTTAACAGTTAGCTAGCGTTAATGCTCCCGTACAACCTGTTCCATCTAGAAGGACTTCTCCGTCCTACTGCTAACCAAGGGGGTTGTGTTTATATCATATCCAGGAGAGTTTATTTTACTTGAGGAGAACCCTACGCCAAACTTCATGCTGTATACTATCCGTTTAATATTTCCTGCGACACAAGTAAACCCTTCCACAGATCTTTAAGCCTCTTGCATTCGGCAAACGTTACTTCCTGACATACATTCAGCACACACACATGATGAATAAAGTGGAAATTAACATTGCTAACAAACCATATTCTGTTAATGCATTATTTTATTGTTAAAGTTATGGACTGAAATAAATATTGTTTCTATTTTTTTTCTTAAAATTGCTGTGTAATTGTTTGTAGCGCATCATTTGGTCGAGTCTAGTGACATTAAAATGTTTTGCTGTGTTGGTAAATATTAAATATTTCCTCTTGTTGTAAGTGGTATAGATGGACCCAAGAATATTTAGAATAATCTTTATAAATGGTCGGGTGAATATGTCAGTACCAGTGCTACTACTACAATACCCCAGTTAGGTTACTGATACCTAAACTAGACTTTTTTTCAATACTTTACCTTGAGAAATATACACTTTTGTTTCTACAAAACCAATTTTTTCATTCAGAGAAAGAAGTTTACGTTCACAGATGTTGAAGCGCCCATACAAGAACACTGCATAAATAAAAAAATCAAAGAATCAGTAAACAAGGAGTGAACATCTGAGAAGTTGGTACTAAAAAAGAGGTTTAATGCCCAGACATAAAGGATGTAGTGTCTTGGTCTAAACTAGACATACAATATAGATGTGCAAATAATGTGTTGCTCATTGTCAGTAGAGCAGCTCCAGGAATTTTGTCAGTGTAATGGAAAATGCAGATGTTTCTAAACACAATTTCCAAGCCTGTAGAATAAATAAATACATGGTTATATCACCCTCAATATCATCTTAACATTCATCATTGTCACTAATTAAATTTCTTTGCTCTTACAGATATTACATTTCCGATATTTAAAAAAATAAATCTTATTTGTGTTCTATCAGTGTTCATCAGAGGGATGCCCAGGAAGATAGGATTCATTGTGGTCAGCTCTTCGAGTCATGAGGACAACTTCAGTGCCAAGGAGCTCATGGTCCATGCACCCACAGTCAATGGCTGGAGATCCAGCAGGTACATTAGCACAGCACTTTACTTTAAAACAATGTGTCACATTCATTCATTCTATACAAACCTTGACAGTTTTTCGTTAATTTGTTCTACCCTCAAACTCAACATTGTGTGAATCCAACATTCCACAGGCTGTGCCCCTACCCTCAGCACATCACCCTCCAGCTGGTGGAGAGATGTAGGGTGAGGAAACTACAGCTGCTGGCCCATCAGTACCTGATCCCAGCCAAGGTGGAGTTCCACATTGGAGACGCCCTCCCTGAAACCATCACCTCAGGGTTCCCTGGGCAGCTTCGCAGACTCGGGTGAGACAGCAGAATCAGCCAGGCTCAGTTTTGACTTGAACCCTTTTATGTATTTTTACTAGAATTGTAGATAAGGTTAGCTGGTTTTGGAGATTGGGATGATGCAGCATACACAAACATATGTTGTTTTAAAGTCAAGTGATCAAATGACTAATGCTGTCTGTTGGCTGTTTCTGGTGGAGGCAGTCTTGTTCAGGTACCTGGTGATGATGCTCTCTAGACACTCAGCTTGTTCCTTTGATCTGGTTTTGTATCTCACTAACTATATACTGGGAAGGAGGTACATGCAGGAAATCTCTGTGGCGTCGTCATGTTGGATCTCCAAAAGGCATTTGATAGTCGAGGTTATGGCATTTTGCTGTATAACTTAAGAGTCAATATACATACATGTTAGCAATTAGGAATATTACTACCATCACCCTTGCCCAAGGCACTAGCTAACAATTGGAATTTCTAAATATTTAGTATGAATTACCCCACAGGGATAGACAGAATATCTGTACTGTACATAGTGCTGTAGGAATGAGTCCTGAAGCCCTGAAATGAGTCAGCATTAGCGACTTTTGGTTCCCTTGCCTCAAAGTCAATGGGTTTTTTGAATGGGTTTTTGGTTAGATGCCTGAAACAAGGTTGCTAACAGGTGGCTAAATGAGACTACAGAAGTTGTCGAGGAAACTCATCTACTCAGTGGTGGTGACGTTAAAGTCATGCGACCGTGGTGTAGTTCTTAAAAGCCGAACGTTAGCTTTTTGCTCTTGGTGTAAGTACTGTATCACAAACTGTTGTTTGCCACAGACCTTATTCACAGTTAAAATCCAAAATCCAAGGGGAACCTCCCATTGTCATCCCTGCAGCACTCCATATCATCACTGAACAAGAATGTAGCTGTGCATTTCAGTGTTGTATTTCTCAGCAGAGGAGTTGAACTGAAAAGCAAATCTGTACTCTCGCCACAGGTACGTGTCTTTGTCGGACAATGAGAAGACGGGCTTCAAAGCTCGGGAGCTGAAGTCAGTCCATGTAGACGCCATCGGAACATACCTGAGAATAACCTTCCACAAGAACCATGGCAACCAATACAATCACCACAATCAGGTAGTGTTAGACGGTAACAATGCACCTCCACCACTGTTTCACTGCCCAGAACAACATTGTTTTACTATGTTTGTGATGTGTAAAAAAATACATAGGTTGATATTGCTTTCCAGAAATAATCACATTACATCTGATGAGAAATATACAACAAAATATCTTTTTTTTTTATCCATTTATTGCCTGCATCAACCTTTTCTCGGTTCAACCATCTCACCAACATGTGTTTATGATTTCAGGTTGCTTTGGTTGCCATTAATGTTCTGGGAGATTCTTTGGATGGCAATGCTTTTAACACTATTGTAAGTGAGCACTCTCTTCACCCGTCACCCATCACTGAACTTCCATGTGCGCAGCATTAGGTGGGGCTGTTGTGCTGTGGTTTTGTGAGACATCGCTCATCAGTCATCAGTCACTTAGAATAGAGTTGATTGATGTTTCCTCATCTATCCACTGACATTGCAGGCACTATGACAGTTTGAACTTTTGCCATTTTAAAATGGGAAACAGGCCAATAAACGCAACAGGTAACAATACCTTAAATTATTCAGTCTTTATAAAACGGGATTCTGAACTTTTTTTCCTATTATGATGGTATTTGCTCTGTGCAATGTTGTACATTTTTCCAACTTTTTTGTTAGAATATAAAGTTGCAATACTGATGGGGATGGACAAATAACACCTACACAACATAATGCAAATACAATACAATATCCCTGAATAATGTGAAGCTTAACATTTGCTGAGACAATGACAGAAAGTTGTTGTTTCAACTTGGTGATGGTATATTAGATCATTTAATGGGGAGGATGTACTGAATCATAGAGATATAATAGATATAACATATAATAGCTATGTTGCATGGGTGTTTTATGGAGCATTTATTCATATTGACTGATCCAAAGACACCATATAAGCATCTCTATATGAACTCGTGTTTACCTGAATGGTGTGTG
>CALSBV010010214.1:9696551-9743794 GCA_943590825.1 Bovichtus diacanthus | reverse complement strand
CTAACGGGATTAGGAAACAATTATCAGGTCTTCCCGAGCACAGTAATTCAACAGTGTACAGTATATGCACATGTGTGTGTGTAATTTGTCCATCTGTTTACCCCCAGCCAAGCAGAGAGCAGCTGATCGAACACTACCTCAACAGTACCCAGCTGGAAGCCGCCTTAGACACGACCTTCATGGGGTGAGGATAGGACATTGAACCCTGGTTTCTTTGTCTTGTGACAAAAACATGGTTCAACAAAGCCATTTAGTCTGGAAGACTACCAATAAGGCATTCAAGGTCACTCGCATTTGAAGACAATGCAGGTGGCGGCCCGTGTAAAGAGGAAAACAATTTAGAAATATTTCTTTTTTTTTTTTGACGTTTCACCTCAGGGTCTCACTCCTTGGGAGGTCGGTTAGTGTTTTTCCCGTTTGATCAGGATTTGCACAATACTGAGCCCATATAACTGATAATGACACATGTAGTTTAAACAGACATCATCTCAAGTCAATTTAGATGCTAAATCAGCTGTTCTGTTTTATATATTTAACATGTTTCACAAGTGTAACAAGCTCAGACCTGACAGAACAGTGTTGTTGTGCAGAAAGAAATATTTGTTATTTTTGTTCCAATGTTTCAAATGTTGTTTTTTTGGGTCCAGTAAATGTGAGTCCATCTCCCCCTTGGACGACCTGGCCTTCGACATGTACCAGGACCCCGAAGTTGCCCACATCATCCGACTCCTGGACCAAAAGAAGCAGGACATGGTCCGGCAGGAGAAATACGAGCAGGCCAAGAATCTGAAGCAGGCCATCGCAGACCTGCAAAAGGTACTGCAGCCGCTGGGATGTAGATGGGGTGGCTACAATACATGGACACCTAATATTTACTCACATGGTTGAGCAGTATGCAGAACAAATATCAGCATGTGTCCTCTCTTAATAAGAGACCCATAACTCACTGCTTCATTCACACTAACCCTAAAGAATATTTTCCCCACAAAGCTGGACTGTAAACTGCCATTTTAGCGTGGAAAGTAAAGGAGCGAGCTGCCATGGAACAGTTGGTCCGGTTATATGACCATAACAGCAATTTATGGTTGGACTTCAGTATTTAGCTGTGAGACAATTGCTTGGTGTTAATGGGGTTTGGAGAATGCACCTTTGTTTCAGTACAAACAAGTAGCACGTGAACAGACAGGCACACATTTGCTAAATTTCCCTGGTTACTGGAAGTATTTTGTTTTCCTGTAAAAGGCAGTGGATTTTTGGTAAGAATGTGCGTGAAAATACTAGTTACTCGGCAGAATTAGATTTAACATACAAAACGTATGATGATCTTTTATGCATTTTTATAGATTAAACTACCCAGCAGTATGTAACACAGTGGATTTTTTAAGAATTTTTCTTACACATTAATACATCTATAATAATAATAATCCAACATTTTGCTGATATTAATTCTGCAGTTTTACATTTTGAATGCAGAACTCATACATTATGGTATTGCTGTTTTTACTTTGTTGGCTTTTGACAGATCTTTTGTAGTATTTAGACAAACCAAGACCAAATTTATCGTGGTAAAAAAAACATATAAGGTCCAGATATCATCATCCAGCTGTTGCTAATCATTTCTCTCTTGCAAATCTCAACTTTGCGAGGCTTGTAATTCCTTTTACAGATATCCAGTGTAATTTCACCACTGTTTGTAACAGTAGTTGTTAAACATTGTTCAGATTCCTGGTATTGACCTCCTTTTGTATACAGTGTTACCATGCTGACCATGAATTCTTAATAAGCTCAACAGCTGCAGTGACGGTCCTCGGGCAGTGTCTCTCCTACGCCCAACCACAGGCCTTTCTGTAACCAGATAACACACACACACACACACACACACTAGCACCTTCTTAGCATGTCATATTAACATTGCAGACAAAGCAGTTGCCAAGGTAGTCATGCTGAAAATCCCTTGTCATCTCACCCTCAGGATGTCACAGGATGGTTTTTGGCGTTACATGATATCTGAAAACACATGATGGAAAGAAGACAGGACAAAAGGTAGAAACTTGGCCTGGTGTATTTCTCCCACTTTATTTGGCCAACTTACTTAAATTGGAAGAAGCAGATCGAGTAGAAAGAACTAGTTGCTGGATATCCTACTTATAAATTTGAGAAACAGATGCCGTGTTTATTACATGACTTGGTTTTATCCAGAAGAGAATACAGAATCTCGAGCGTTTTTCAGTTCAGACTGTGTCGCTTGGCACCTGGTTAGCAACTTATTACGGCTTTACGGAATTTCCTGACTTACTGGAAGTTGTTGTCGAATTTCCAGCCTGTAAATCTTAGTGATTCACCATGTGGCACACTTCCTGTTATGCAGCACCAGGGCCGGATTATTGTGCAGGGCAGAACTGCCCGTGTCAAATGCATTCGCAAACCAGCTCCAGTTAGGTTTAAAGGAGAATTCTGAATAATTAACAATTTGGGTCTTAATTGTGTAGTTTTGGCCATTGCGTCTATGGGTTATGATAACGCTGTGCTCACCAAAGGAATTGCTGAGATTGCTCTGGGAACACAGTGGCATCAGAACAACGATGTCCAACACGGAAAAATACACGAGCCAGTCAGGTTTTATACAATTTGGCCAGATTATCTAAATCCCTTTACTCAGGCTCAAACTCAAAGTGAGCGCACGTGAAATATTGGTAATCATTGCACAGGAAAGCTGTGTACAACAGAAAGCACAGTAGGTTGAAGTTGAACCAGGAAGTTGGCCAGTGAACTGTGATGGGTGTTCACAACTCACAGGTTGGTTAATAATTTTACCTTCGTTTTTTTAGTCCAAATGAAGTCGACTAACCTGGAGGTTTCTGTACAACCTGCCTGATCGTGTGACTGCTCATGTTTCTTGTCCCGTTGAACTTCTTTTTAGTGACGTCACCACATTCCCAGTGGTATCCATTGAAAATAATAAGCAATAAAATAAGATCAAAGTTGTAAGAAATTGTAGTAATCCTTTAAAAAAAAAACACCACGCCAAGAGCAAACCAGATGAAATTGTGTTTAAAGCCAGGACCAAAACAGGCTCATGGACCGTGTACAAACTGTCTTCACTAATGTGAAAATAATGAGTCATCTTTCTAAAGTCAGCAGCTCTACTTCCACCTCCAAGATAAGTACAGATGGTGGCAAATAATAGGTAAAGATAGTAAACGTTGGATAGAGATTTAGGCAAGCGAGGCACACACTGACGTGAATCCAAGCCATCATGAGACCCTGAGACTCGCACATCAGCCCTGCTCCCGTGTTTAGCCGTCTAAACATGCAGTGAAGGCCTCCCCTTGTCCCGGGCTCTTCCAGGTCGGGGAGCGTTTGGCTCGATATGATGTGGAGAAGCGATGTGCGATCGAAAAGGAAGACTATGACCTGGCCAAGAAGAAGAAGGAGCTGATGGAGGAGTACAGGAGGAGCGTGTACCAGCAGCTGGAAGTCCACAACCTGCTGGACATGGCAACAGTCAGTCAGCACTTTTTTTTTAATATATATTTCTGTCCAAGGTGTTGGTGTCAAACAGCAAGAGAAATGAGGGGGGGAAAGGGGAAAAAGCACGACTTATTCCACCTAATCCGAGCCCTGTTCTGTCCGTCCACCATGTCGCCAGATCACACGGGCCGCAGATTCCTCCCCAGCCCAGGATCCTCCCTCCCTTCAGTCTTCTCCCGGTCACCGTTCAGTCGCCACCAAGTCCCTCGTGTCCACAGACACATTCAGGAAGAGGGAAAAAACGAACGCTCCTCAGATACAGTCGGATGCAGAAACTGTGCCCAAACTAAGCAGCCAACCTGAGACACCGTGCACCCCTGCTGCTGTACCCAAGATAGACGTAAGTGACCCCCCCCCCCAGTGTTTTTTTCATTAATGATCCAGTTGTTGACAGCTGTACCTGTAGCTTTATTGTTGTAAAAAATAACCCAACCTGCTGTAGCGCCTTGGGAACACGTCTCCTCCCTTGAGCCTCTGTAGTGTTGGAGCACGGAGCACACAGAGAGATTATGACCAGCGGGGGCTTTTATGCTTTACTCACCACCTACTGAGACTGGCCCTACTGCATGTTTGGGTTTCACTATTTAATTAAAAGCGTGCAACAGTTGGCTGACTCCAGCGGCTGCCAACCTGGCCTCAAGGCAGGGCTTTGAGCCTTGTACGAGACAGGAGGGTGCCAGTTGGCCCCGGGGCTCGGGAGACAGTGCTGACTGGATGGAGATAGGGTTTGTATAGATGGGGTTAAACAGTCATTGTCATCATGATGTTGAATGATCGACCTATTCAGTGATCAAATGCTAGTGAGAGTCAGTGAAAAGAACAAGGGAGAAGAGATGATGAATTTCTCAAAAGGATTGACTTTCTTGTTGGACTCGAAAGTGTGGATCGGTTTTCTTTAGGCTTTTGAACAGCTGGATCAGTAGGAAATGTATTATTTTGTCTGCTGAAGTGAATGTTTTATAATGTAGGTAAATATCATATTCCAAGCTTTGAATGCCAATGGAAAAATGTCTTGTGCCGACAGGTTATCTGTGTGCCTTATGATGAGAGGCTGCTACCAGCGCAGAGGAAAGACCGGCCTATGGAGGTCACTCTGAGCCCTGCAGAGCAGCACTCTCCCAAAACTGACACCCAAAGGCCTCCACCCAGCACTGAGATGAGTGGAGAAGCAGAGCCCCTGACGGAGAACGCCCAGAGAGAGGCTGGCCTTCCAATAGAAGTCTATGGAGAAAGCCTGGTAAGAAGAAAAAAAACGGTTTTCCTTTCCACATATGTCCATTCTTGTTGGTTTTTCTTCAGAATATTCTTATATATACTGTAAGCCAGTTATTATCAGCCTGTTTTATCTGTCCCAGATATATTTGTATCGGTGTACATGTCATCAGAAAAAGTAGCAAGATGCTGCAGTACAGAAATACCACAGATATTTTTTAATTAACTTAGAAAAAGAAAAATATCCAGTTCTGTATTTGCAAAACATTCACCTCTGTTTTCAGCTAGTTTTTAAACTTAATTAACCTATTAAACGCACATTGGCAGATATATTTACTTCTAATATATGATCTCTATACTGTACGAAGCACATATGCAAATCTCTATCCACAATCTGCCTGTAATACCCACGTAACTGATGTTTTGTGATATCTTTTGGTTAATTGTTTGCCGTCTGTTCTTTTGCAGGTGGCTGGGGCATATTCCAAAACCTGGTGCTACAGAGAGGATGCTCTCCTGGCTGTGTACAACAAGCTAACGGAGCTACCACCCGCTACGCCCAAGGAGGAGCTGAGAAACATGATGAGAGCTGCAGTCTTCCTGGTTAAGAAGGCCCTCCTGGATAAAGTGTCATCTGTGAGTCATGTCCTCAAAAGACAATGTATCCTGGTGTGGATGCTGATGTGAGTGCTGTGAATGGATATGTTTACTTTGTTACTGTCAGAGTCTTGGTTAAATCATGTTCTCTGGATTCCTGTTACAAACAGAACTAACGTTCATGTAGTTAAACCGTAAGCACACACTCACACATGCACACTCTTAACAATGTTCCCCCTGTCCCATACGCAACCCTCGTTCTCTCTCCCAGAGCTGGCTTCCTTACACAAACACTTTTGACAAGGATGGCCTTGTAACCCCTCTCTGGAAGTCGTCTACGGCTTGTAGGGTAGTGAAAAGTAGTGCCGCAATAATTCTAGTGATTTATTTTCCTTGCCACATTGATACACAGAATGCTTCATTAAGAAGGCGGCTGGTTAAAATGTGCTGCTCCACAAATGCTTTTCACTTTAGTTCGTGTTAAATACGCCTTTCTCTGGCAACTCGGTGGTCGTAGGAGCATGTCATGTTGTTACATCCTGGGTATGAAAGCAGCCCAAGGTGTTTGTTATATGTCTTTCCAGTCTAAAGAAATCTACCTTGTAAACACAAAAGTCCACAAATATTGATAATGCGCTGGTAATTAATTTATCCTGTCTGTCCAATTATGTTGGGTTTTTTTGGTTGACGCTGCTTGATGTGTGTAAAAGGTGTGTGTGTGTGTAAGTGCGGCGCTGTCCGTAGTTCTGAAACGGAGCGTAAGAGATCGATGGAGATCGATATTTTGAAAGGGTTATGTTCTTGTTATTTAGCTTTTCTGTCTGATTATTTTTTCTCTTTCTGTTATTCACGCACACTAAGGAGATTTATTGAAAGCAAATCATTTTCACATTTTTATTCACAGTATTATTAATAGGCCCATATTTATGCCGCATATAGCCGGAATTAAATGATTCTTTGTTTTATTACCACATTTTCACGCAACTGTGACGATTCGACTGTGAGATTGGCAGTCAGGCTCCCTAGATCGAATAGTCGACTATTCGGGGTCACCACTGCTATTCACAACTACTGTTTGTCACTCTCCATCTGCATACTCTAGCCAACTCAAAGTACACATTGCCAGGTCTAGCCTCTCTGCTAATTGACATCACCCTGGTGTTAGCTTTTCTTGGAAGGTCCGTTAGGTTTGGAGCTAAACATCCACCGGCTCTCTCCTTAGGTTTTCCATGCCTCCTTGAAGTTGCTGCGGCTACTGCTGAGCCAGCTGATCCCAGGTGGAGGTCTGGGCCGGGCCGAGTTGACCCACTGCATAGATCAGACTTGGCCCAACCTGCTGGCCAGGACTGGAGACTCAGTCAGCCGCCTCCGGAGCACGGCCACTGCCTTCATTCAGGTATTAACACACCGAACTGGCATGTTTATTTGGCACCAGGGTCCCCAGTTGATTTCAATTAACCCTTCACTTCTTGTCAGCCTGCGCTCTGCCTTCATAGCAGCTTTGCTTTGACTGAAGAGAAAATTATTTTCCAATGTGCCTTTACTCCCTCTACCATCTTCCCTTGTGTAAAGCTCTGTGAAAACTCTTGGCTGATAATGTTGGAAAATCACCACCCTTTTTTCTTTTTTAACCCCATAAAACAATGTGAAATGTACTCTAGAAGCTGCTGATTCCCTTGGTGATAATCGTATTTGTTTATGGTTACTATATCTCAAATTCGAAGCGGTAGTTTCTACACACACAATCAGGGTGGAACTCCTATCATCTTGTAACAAATACAAAAGGATTTAAGAAACCGCCCTATCCCATGAGTCAGGGATATACAAAACTGTCATGAGTGGAACAGTTACCAAGACAGCATCAAATTAAAATAAACTAATACAACTGTTCACAGATGAAATCAACTAATGACCATAATCACATGAATGCATGTCATAAAGTTTACAATATTAAAGGCAAGTCGGAGGAGTGAGAATATATAACGCACGTCCTTAGAGATGTGCTTACTTCTTGTTCAAAAGGAGAAAAAAAACATTCCATTGTTGTTAAATGTCACCAGCTTTTACAGACTGAAGCTAGTTGAGTAGCGAGCTTTGAGAATGAACCTGGAATACAAAATGTCAGGGATTACAGCTAAAGAAATATGAAGAGAGGATTGAAAAAAGTGATGCTGAATCATTTCTCCTACAGTTTCTGTACTGTCCATATCTGTATGTTGCCGTTTGTATATCTGTTACTATGTGTAGATCTATGTGTATATCTGTTGTGTAACAGCTGTGGAAACCTGGGACAGTAAATCTAAATCTAAAATCTAAACGATTAAACTATTTGTTGTCGATCTGCTAATTGGCTAATCCTGAGGCTGAATTCCTCCTGTAAACCCTTTCATAAATAACCTTTATGTCAGTAAATATACGTGCCATTGGTCGAATTAATAATCACAGTGGGCAAATACACATAACTGGACAAACTGATGATATTCACTTGTGTACTTAACAGTTTTTTTTCGTGTGTGTGCATGTCAACACAGATGATGGTTTCGGTTAAATGAAGCACATTTTTGCTCCTTTCAGATGAAATCGGACTGATAGACAGCATTCAAAATAATGACTGAAAAAGGTGCCTTATTTACACACTCCACAGTATGCAAACAGATGGAACAGCTCCAACATTTGTCAAATTCAATCCAATTTCCCCTCCAAAGGCAAACTTTGATAAATATTGCCCATGTGTGCTTGGTCCATCTCTGTTTTTCTTTTGGATTGAGGCAACAGTTTTATCGAAATATATTTATCTTATTTATCTGAAACTATATGATTCGTCCGAGAAGGATGCACCACCCAAAGAGCTTTTATACATTATAAACAGTCAAAGAGAGACTTGTGTGTCTCCCCGGGAACACTGAGCTCATTTGAGTCATGATTGTAAAAAAATTTTACATGATTTAATGGCATTCTTTGGATGACCTTTATTTTAAATGGAGCTAGTTTTTTCAGATCAAAGACATCGTTCCAACAGCAAATTGTAAAATCAAAGCCAATGATGCCATTTTTTGTTTAAAACTGGAGTTTGTTTTCATTACAGTTACAGTTAACATTGAATAGGAAATTTGTATTGACACTATAAGATCCTGTAATTATCTATGGCAGGTGTAAAACTTCGGGGAGATCATGTGTGTGTGCGTGTGTGTATCTGTCTGTCTGTCCGCAGATAATCTTGCATACTACTGGAACCATCGGCCTAATATTTATTGTGCTCATTTATGTATGCACAAGGACCTCTCGTGGTTGCAGTGATCCACAGGTTTTGAAAAATCTATTTTATTGACTGTTTTTATACCATCATTCCGGACGGTGGGGGCAAATGGCATTCCCGGCAATCGGCTAAAAACCAGCCCTACCTAGTCTGTTGCAGGCCACTTTTTTGGCCTTCATTGTTGCTCCAAAACTGACTTTCACAGAAAAGTTTTGGTCTCATTTTGAGACGGCGCATCTGCAGATTAATTCCATACTCATTATATGTCATGATCGACTAAATCCTGTAATGCCGGTATGTCCCCACTGTATACTGTAGGTAGAAAGAATAATGCATGCCATTATTTTAACACCTTTTGTACATGTGTTTTCTTTTTCACCAGTCTATAGAACCTGTCTGTATGTATGATGAACAAGGTTATCTGTGTTTATACAACCCGCTGATTCAGCAAGTAAGCTGAACTGGAGGCGTTGCTGTTTTTGGTGGTGTGTGTCTTAGCCCTTAGTTCTCACATTTTGCCAGTTTGCCAGAGCTTAGGTGTCCGCCGCTCACCTGGCTTTTTAAGGTGCTGGAACGACATGCAATTATAAAAATCAAACTGCACGTTAGCCTCCGTGCGCTAATCAAACAAAGTGTGCCGATCCTAGTCTGTTTATTTATTTTTTGCTGCTTACTTTTGCACTGCCTGCACGCTGCAGTGTGTCGTACTGCAGCATTGATATACATGGTGAGTTATGAGGCGTCTGAGGTGTTGTCATGCTTTGCTCCAGCCATCAAACAAGCCCCAAGTTGTAGTCACTCTGACAGCGTAGACTGGCTTCTTATAGTCTTTACCTGGAACAGAGCCACTAGTGCGGGTCCCGTACAGGAGAGGGGAAGTTTGTTGTTTGCTGGCCCGGCACTGGAGTTTGGCGATTTCACATGCACTGCTGGGTGAGAACAGAAAGAGTTACTGGGCCGGTGTATTCAGTGATGACATACAGAAGTGAAGTAATTGTCTAACTCTCTGTGAACATGCGTCACATACATTTGGGTGTGTGTGCCTGTTAAGTAAGAAGGGGGTGGAGGTCTTTATGAGCTACAGTAGCTTCTCTTTCAATGAGTTCAATTCAGGCCACGACTGTGCAGGACATTATGACTGCGAGCCTCAGCCCTCTGAAATCATCACCCAGCCCATCTGATTCTGTGCAGATGTCCGTTAGAGCACTGAATGCCTCTTTGTATGTTGAGGACTAATTATGTGTTTTTTTTTTTTTGTTTTTTTTATGTGTGTCCCAATTTTCAGACATACATTCCTCTTACCTAAAGAGACTAAAATGACAAACAACTGAGAAGTTTTTCCAAGAGCCATCTTCCGTCTTACTTTAATTGTACACTCATGACTCGTCTCTCTTGTGTTGAGTGACAAATCCCCATGTGTATCATCACACAGATAGTGTTTTGTCAGTGGCTTACAGCACACGTATGACTTCATTTGAAGCATACTGTAGTCTACGATGACATAGCGCGACTCTTGCACTGTAAATTTCTAAAGCCATTGTCTCTTTCCCGCGTCCGTCTTTTAGGAAATTGCTGTTTTGAAGGATGTACGCGCCCTGCAGGTAATCCCCAGTGAGCTGGTGAAGCCCTTCAGATGCAACTTCCCCTCTCGTCTGGCTCAGAGTCGGGCCGAGCTGCTCGAGAAGCTGCTTTCTGAACTGGGTACGGAGAACTCTGGCTTCACCCTGGACAATGTCATGACGGTAAAAAACCTAAACAATGCTAAATGTGTGTATCTGTTCTTTTTTTGACGCCCTTGTTGTGAATTATTTTAGTCTCTGTCAGGAAGGCCGTGGTTGCAATTGGCTGTTTCTTGTTAGCTCAAAATGAGCTCAAAATGAATTCTATTAAAATCAAGTTAATTATCTCGTTATCTTGGGAAATCAATCTTTTGTTTGCTTGGGGAAAAAAACAATATAATGCCTGTATTATTCCACTTTTAAAAAGGTGGCATCCATCAAGCTGATTTTTCCATTACATTTGGCTCAGTAATTTTGGTGTCAAAGCAATCCATCCCGGTCTTCTTTCAGTTCACCCAAACAGGCTGTCAGTGAGCTCCAGTCAGCTGAGTCAATGTTGTCACCCTTGGCATCTGCTCCACGTCCCCTGCGCTCCTCTGGTTTCCAGCAGTGACCTCATATCTACGTGCAAACTATCCAACTGTTGACCAGGCCGGCCAGTCCTCTTTCTTTACGACCGCTCCGCCGCCCATCCCCCCTTCACTCAGCCCTCCTCTTCACCCTGCACATCTTTTATCAGCGAGAGCAAATTGTTAAGTTTGCCCACCGAGTTTCTCCGCCTTCTTGAAGCCAAAGCCACACAGGTGGCATTGGGTGGCCTGTGTTTGTGCATGCTTGCTCGGCGCCTATCCCTTTTGTGTTGGCTGCCTCCCATGTTTGCCTGGGAAACATTTCCAGTCTGCGATTGAGACGTGACAGCAGGGCTGTACTTTATCCCACAGCTAGGTTTTTTTTTTTTTTTTTTTGCTCCTGGTTGTCACGTTGAACAGTTTGATGAGAAACACGTTAGAGACACCAGGTTTAGACTGAAACTCAGTCTCAATAATGACAACAAGCATTATGTCTTTTAATTAGTACAGAAAATTCAGGGCAGCTGCTTGTTTCCTGCAGTAAACTTTATTGTGCTGACTCATTACAGAGAGCTGTCCTCCTCCGCGGGACACACAAAGCACCTCCATCAGGCTAACAGCTTTCTACTGTGTGTGTGTGTGTGTGTGTGTGTGTGTGTGTGTGTGTGTGTGTAAGCTGCCTCTCAGGCATTACATAGAGATGGATACACTCCATAGTGTAAGCATCAGCATGTGTCAGTGACGGCGGTGATGGAGGAGGAAAGCTTACAATCTTCTCGTATGCACGTCTGTACAGGTTCAACCCAAACAACAGACACAGGTCATAGCACTTGAGTGTAAAAGAGAAAATAATGGAATCCTTAAATTCACAGCTAAAACCTCTCCTGGTGTCTGGCTCCTTTACGTTTCGTGACTAGCCCTCTACAGTGTTAGCCCAGCTATATTTTGAGCATTTTTCCTTTTCCCCCCTGCTGTTACCTGGGTGATCTGCTCCGAGGAGGGAGCCAGGGTGAAAAAAGAGGGTGATTGAATTTCGTGTAATTAAAATGAGAAGTGGTGGGCAGAGACAACAGAGAATAATGGCGAGCTGTCCCTGAGCCTGTTGAGCGAGGGATGGGTGGCCTTTGTACACAGTTTACTTCTGGATGCTAATGTTCCTCCACTGGTGGGATTGCCATTGTATTGCGACTCTCTTCACACAGATTATGTCGGATAATGGGCTCTTTTTACGTCATGATGCGCCCTTCCCTCAAGGACTTCCTCAACAGTGTTGCTGTTATCCACATGAAACTGGACTGCGAGTAATGCTTCATAAAACTTTGACTTTTATCTGTTAAAAAGCAAGAACTGGATATTTTCTGTGGCCCTTCCTTGTTTCCCCAGCGTACAGATGTGTGTTTCCTTTCAAACTCAGAGGCAATTGAACCTACCTTACACAAGGCTAAGAAATGCATTAGAACAACATCTGAAAACACCAATAAAGATGAATTCATTTACATAAAGTAATAGACAAAATAAAACAGTTTCAGTGCAGTTGTAGTGGCCTGACAAGAGCTTTTAGTTGTGAAAGTGAATAAAGTTGGGGACCTCAGGGAACGTCATGTGGTACAAGTTTACTGAAAGTAAATCAGGTTATACAGGAAATCAGACAAAGACTTTACATGCTCTGTAGTTACCTGATTACTGTAAGCCTCTGGATGTATAAAGAGAAATAGACACAGCGTTGGAGGCGGGGCTCGGTTTTTTCCAATGAAAGTTGCTCAGTGGCGCATGAAGCCAAATAAGTCTGATTATAAGGTATAAAATGACCTGTGGGGCCCAACTTGTAGGACATAATGATTTAAATAGGGCTCTTTAAGTGTAGGTACTGGGAAGTTGATGTACCTAAAAAAAAAATGTGTGTATATATATATATATATATATATATATATATATTCCGCTGATTCACAGACTTTCATGATGTAAGTCTATGAGAAAAGTCTTTTTGGGACTATTGACGTGACGGACCCGGAGGTTGTAATAACGCAGTTTGGCCACTATATCAAATTGATTTCAAAGCCCGGCGCTCTTCCTGTATCCGGTTCTCTTTTTACATCCATGTATAAGCCGCAGCAGGTCAGTAATTAGCAATCACACAGGTCAGATTCATTCCTTATAGCCTGCATGTTCATTTTACAAATAATCAAATGTTCAGCACTGGAAAGCAACTTATTTAGACTTAAAGTGGCTATTTGTGTTTCAGTTTTAGTCAGACTTTGAATAAAATACATTTTTAACATATGGATAACGTACAATGATCTCTTATTTTATCCCGATGCGTTGCAGTGCTACGGTCTGAAAGTCTTTGTCATCCACGTGTGCATAGGGGGAACATAGGTTTCTACCATGCATGGCATTTATGAAATCAGGTCACTTCCAAAAGCCATCTGTAAGGCACGCAAGTTTTTTAAAATTTTCTATCGTTTATCATACAAAATGAAATCTTACTTGCAGTTCCAAATAAGTTTCATGTCAACAACAAACACAAAAACATTCTTTTCCAGCTTTCTTTTCCCAATCAAGGTGTCTCTGTTCAGCAGGCCAAACCACAGGTGAACAATGATATGCAGTCGATCAAATGCTCAATGTTCCCGTGTTAACAGAAAGCCCTGTTTTCCTCTGTCAGTGCTGTACAGCAGCTTTGGAGCACAATGCATCAGCGGTTCGAGAGCTGGCAGTGCGCGTCATCTTATCCATGTACCAGCAGCACAGAGCTGCTGTTCTCCGCCACCTTCCACCCAACCATGCTGCTTCACGCAAGAACTTCCTCTTCAAAACTCTCTTCGATGGCTTCGCCAAGATTGATGGAAAGCTGGTGGACACTCAGGCAAGAAGGGTTTTTTTCTCTGCAAATGAACCACTATAATAATACTTAACCAAGAAGGAAAGAAATAGCTGAAATCTAAGTTTCCTATTATGACAAAAATGTACCATTTCCGATATTTATGTGTGTGTCTATATTCGAGCCGAGGGTGTGTTCACACTGATCATGTTTTTCAAACAGATTGTAGTCAGCGAGGAGCAGCTGGTAGATGGATGGTGAAACTGTCAGACATGGCAGATGGGAGCACACTCTCGAGCTGATAAGGGTTGAACTTTTTCAAGGGGGACTGCACGACGTCATGTCTTTTTTAATTTTTTCTAAGCTGACAGTAACGGAGTTTCATGTTGCACAGACGGCTAACTGCCTCCGCTGCTTCCAGCACAGGCAGTCTGTCTTTTACTCATCTGGTTAAAACAATTAGATCGATGCATGTAACTATTTATGCTATAATATATTCATTGGGTTGCATTTCTCTCAAATCCTACTTTTTCACATTATCAACACCACATGATGTAAAAGGATAGCTGTTAGCTGAAACCGCAAACGCCAGCCAGTAAACAAGTCCGCTTGTGTTCCGAAGCTGGCATGGTGCAATATCGTTTTACCGTAAAGTTTGTGACTCACACAGTGACCTAAGCCTTCCCGTTACGCAATGGCCGTAAGAGTCTGCAGAGTGTTGAACTGTAAAAAAAAAAAGAAGGAAATAATGGAATAAATGCTGCCGCTGTGAGCAAGAAAGATCTTTTATCTTGAAATTATGTTAGCAGGAGAAAGAGAGAAGAAAGGAAGCAAACACAGAGAAAAACGAAGCTGAAAAACTGATTCTGACTAAGCTGATTACATGTCACTTTTCACCCAGACTTTGAAGAAGGGAGGTGGTCAGCAGGACGGGCAGAAAGAGAAAGAGGAGATCCACTCTCTTCAGGAGCAGCTGGCTGCCCTGAAAGAGATCACAGTAGGTGGACCTGTCATCAGACTACAGTTACATCACTTCTTCTAATGGCTACTAATTTGTATGTATGACTCCAGTTAGACTTGAGTAGAATTTGAACTCTCTAGGTGGTCAGAAACTCAGTTATTTACATGAACAGATAACAAAACGGGTACTTTCTATCTCCTTGACCGTCTTTGTCTGAAGTCTTTCCTTGTGTGATGGCATCTCTTTTTGGAATCTGTGCTTTCTGACATCTCTTCATTCTTCTCCGCCTGCTTGTGAAGGAAAGAGGGAATGAAAGCACCAAAGAAGAAATGCCCAAGAAAGAAGCTCCCAAAGTTGAGTCCCAAAAAGCTGTCAAAACAAGTACGTACACATGTTGAGCTAGAGTGAAGCAGACAAAAGTATCTCAGTTTCTAAATCACATTAAAGATATTCTTCGGTAGAATAACTGTACACCACTAGGTCTCTTTTGGATTGCTTTAAAGCACAGAGAGATATTGCTTTATGGCAAAAAAGACAGCAATTTCATACGGGGATTAGCGCTAATGCCTTCAGGTGTTTATATGCGACACTTTGAAAGTTCCTCTGGGGTCAAGACTTGTGACATAAATGGTCAAGCCCATAGTAGTTGGACACTATGTCCTCATTGTTTTTTTGTTTTGTTTTTCAGCCTGGCAGTGAAATACAAAATAAACGCAAATCATTGACCTTTTTCAAAGAGGATAAGGAGCCGAACTGTGTCTACTTTTGTTGCCAGTTGCCCAGCAACATTGCTCTCAAGTGTTTAACCACTTAAACTCCAAGTACGGTGCTCAATAACAGGGACAAAAGCTTCATTTGAAGGTTAAATAACAATATTTATTCATGACACCGACTTTACCAGCCGTTTCTACCATGAACCTATAGAAATAGAGACACACCTCAATCAGCAAACATGGCAACAAAGTACAAGGACATTTGGCTGTTTTTAACTCTCATCTGAATTAATTATTTTGATTTGTATCTAGTTTAGTGTTAGTGATGAGGGATGACGTCATTTTTGTAGGCCAACCCGTAAGTTAGCGTCGCCCTGGTTCCCTCGTCAAAAAACGTTGGGAATTTTCCATTGGATTGTGGCTTAGCTAAGCAGAAAATAAGCTCTGTAAACAAAAGTTTATGACACTTACACGTTTTGTTCAGCAAGATAATCTTCACAAATGAACGCCACTTTTCCCATTTTTGATTTGTGAATACAATCGTCAGAAGCACTTTGAGAAACAAATGCTGACTCATTTCCGGGTTTTAGGATTAATTCCTGTAGCACTCTAAAGCTTGATAGGAGGGAATGACCTATTTCCCAGCTATCAAAGCGCACATATACAGATATCTAGTAACAAAATGATGCTCTCTATAACTCCGCCTTCAACGTCATGTTCAAGTTTTGCAAAGTCTGTATTAATTCTTTCCGTTACAGAGTGCTGGATCTCATTGTGGTGATACTTGAAAGGGTCTCCAATTAGTGCACTCATGACAAGTAACCAATGCTGTCTTCTTTACTTCCAGCTGCCACGAAAGTGCCGCAGAACAAGGACACAGACAGTATTGACGTCCAACAATCTATCAGCTATCTGGACAAGTAAGTGACTCATAACTCAATGGAGACCTTTATAAATCATAGAAATATGTCACAATTTCAGTGGTTTAGTGTTTTCTGTGCAGTTTCTCACACAGTCAATTCTTTTTCCAGCTGAGGTTTTTGTTTAACTTTCATTCAGTGTAATATTAATTATAGTCATTAGTGTACCAGTACGTAGGCCAATGCTTTGAAGGGATATGATCTGATCTGCTGCCTGGTCTGATCTTTCAGCCTGTGCATATTCTGCGGTAAAAAGGATGAGTCATTCACAGACGATGGATTGGACCTTCACTACTGGAAACACTGTCCAATGCTGAGACGCTGCGATGAATGTAGACAGGTAGGCTGTTACAATTTCAAACGTGCCGCCATGCATTTAGTCCTCTGGAAAGATGGACATCTTCCCAGCTGTTTAATCGCCAGCTCAGTAATGAAGCTTGAAGACTTTGTGTACAGCTCTGTATTGTGTTCAAAGGTAGTCGAGATAGCCAGCCTCACAGAACACCTGCTGGGTGAATGTGAGAGCAGGTCCAAGTTCAGCCCGTGCCCACGCTGCTCAGAGGCCGTGGCCACTGAAGATCTGAGTCGCCATGTCCAGGGTCCCGCCTGCAACGGTGAGTTCTCAGTATCTTTCTCATGAAAATCATGCAGTTTGTTTGAATAGGGTGTATTTTCTTTTTCTTTTTTAATTGGGAGAAAGAAAGGAGTATGACATGCAATAAAGGTCCCAGGCCAGAATTGTGAACTTTGCACACTAGGACCCCCAGGATGTGTAATTTTCTATGTGACAAAAAATTACACCACTTCATATGTCAATGATAAATGACAAAAATACTAAATAAAACCCAAATAACTCAAATACTAAATTGCACAGAAATGGCTTTACTGTTGCACCTTTTTGAGCAATGGGCAGCAGTCTTTGGCAGAATTAGTTGCAACTTTGTAAACTTGTATATTAACTTGTAATAATATATATATATATTGACTTTATATGTATTTATATCTTCTTTCGCTAAAATCTATGGTGAGCAGTCATAGTCACATTTTAACCACGCAGCCACAGAAGAGATTAGCCCCTTTCAGACGTGCACTATACCAATTTGCATCAATTTAGCATTTTATTTCTTTTTTCCATAATAGTTGCTTTCAGAACTTAACTTGCCAATTTAGAATTGAGTAACATTTACACCAGCCAACGTCTGGGACTCAAGTCTGAATGCATTTAAATGAAATATTAAGGCCAGAAAATGACTGGGTGAAGCAGAAACGGACACACACAGTCTCTTCCCTGGTGATGCTCCGTCAAGCCTGTGCTGCAGCCAGCTGCACATCTTGCTTGTTTTGGGGGGGGTCTGTCTTCAATGTGGTCTACATTACAAGAAACACATGCTCAGTTTGACTGAGGTCAGGTCATTGGCTAGGCCATTCAAAAAAGATTCCACTGTTTGGCCTAAAACACATTTCATTACCTTTGCTGTGTGTTAGACCTTTAAGAGTTATGATACCTGTCCTGCTGTATTGTCCTTAAATTCTGGGATTACGTGCCACAAGTCCTACACTTGGTGGAAGCTTAGTGAAGTAACTTCTTGTGAGGCTAGTTAGCGTCTAACTAGTGACATGCTAGCATTAGCCTGCCACAGTAGCCTGTCAAGCCAGCAGGCTTGCTAACTGGACACAAGCTAAGTTTATTCAAGAGAGGAATTTAAAGCATCAGCAGCTTCCTCCTTTTCTGACTCTGCAGCTCTCCTTTTCCTGAAAAGGTGCGCTCTGTTGAGACGGTTGGTAATTCATCAACCGCATGTCAAAGTTCAACAAAATTGAACTCTCTACAAAGGCATTGCAGGGATTTAGGAGTGATCTGGCTCGTAAATCCTCATTTACGTCTGAAAATTTAGAATTTTTTTTCTGTTTACCTCTGCCTCAAAGCTCTCCTTTCTACTTCCTCACTTAGAGTAACCATTACATTTGTTACAAAAAGACATATTTCCCAAACCTCAGGTGGATAAACACACTTCAGCTCATGTGTTTTTCTTCCTGTTTTTTAACTTGGTTCTCAACTGCCTTAAACTGAGCTTGGTTTAGCATTTCAGATATCTGGCTCTTTTAATATACTTGGTTCAATTTGTTATATAGTCATCCCTGACTTGTACAGTGCATCTGTGGCCACAATTAAACCTCTTATAAAACATGGAAAATATGCTCAATCTTCACAATTTTGTGTGTGCGTGTGTGACCATTAAAAGAGGATTAAAAATCCTCACTTTCCATTTCAAATGCTACAGGTTCGGAGCCTTTAAGAAACCAAAGCACTTTTTCATAGTGTTGGTTTCAGTACATTTTCAGTAAACTACCCAGCCCTGTTACCAGTATTTACTATCTGAAAGCTGAGGTAAGCTTTATGATCTTCTGGTTGTTGTTTTTTCCAGTTGGAAGGCGCAGTTTGCTGTAACTGTACCAACTAACCTGAAGAAAGAGGCTCACTGTATCGAGACTTACATTACGTCTCTATTACCCGCCATATATCTTTATAGATAGTTGACACCAGGGAGACTTTTGTGTCACCACAACCTTCAAGTCTCTCTTACCCCTGCTGGTTGTAAGTGAAATTTGAATTGTGAGATAGGCTTAGATTGGGTTCACCCTAATGTTCCCATCACTCAAAGGTGTGTGGTATTTAAAACCGTTGTCGTTCAGCGGTGTCATTTCATCATTTTCTCTGGCACGTTCGGGGACCTTTTCTGTAATTGTATATAACCGATGGCTTAAAGATGTCGTGTTTCTCTTTCAGCCCCCATCTCTGGTAAAGGCTCCAACCACTGTCCTTTGTGTCATAACAACTTCATGCCTGGAGAGAAGGTGAGCGTCTGTATATTACACAAGAGGCATTAAACTGTACCAGCTTTGTCACTTGCATCTCTGTGACTATGTTTTCTTGTGAAGCAATGGATGCATAGCATGTGGCATAAGCAACAAAAAGGTGTGAAGTGGAACATGTGAGTCACCTCCTGTCAACGAGACCAAAAGTGGGAATTTTCTTTTTCCATTTAAGATAAGTTGAGTTAATCCGTTATTAGTCGCACAGCGGGGGAAGCTGCGGTGTTACTGCAGCAATAAGAAAGTGCAACAAGAGAAAGTATAATAAAGCAAACCAAGACAAAATATCATGGACAGACTGAACATTGAGTCGTGCGATGCTATTTTATAAACCCTCGATCTCTTGCACAGAACTGCGTCCTAGATAATAATTGGGTAACTCCAGGTTCGATTAAAGGAACATTTCACCCCCAAAATCATCATCTGTATATCAGTTACTCGTGCTGTGTGAATATGCATGTGTTTTAGAAGTAGTGAGCATACGACTGGTTAAATGAGACTTGGATTATACTGCACGAGTTGCGTGGGAGTTTGTAAGTGGATGTTTTGATATAGTTTTGCCGTTGTTAAACGCGGCCCCAGTTTTTCTTGAAAGTATTCCTTTAAAGTTTTTTTTCGCAGCATTTGGGCCTGAATTTCACTGTGAGCTTTTTTTTTTTTTTTTTTTTTTTTTTGTTTTCTATTTTCCCCCTTTATATCAACACAGAAACTCTGAAAAAGCATCTAATATTAGGCTTGTGGTGCAAACAGGTGTTGAGGTAAAACACTGCTATTGTTGGCTCTTAAAGACTTCAAAGGAGCCACTGTCTTTGTTGGTAACGGGCTGTTTCATTTGTCTCAGGATGAAGTAGATACCGTCACATTCTTCACATTCCTATTAGTTTGAGGGGAAGTAAAGACAAAAATGTCCCGACTAGCTGTTAACATACATATATATATCATATATATATGAAATCTTTCTCCTAGTCAGGGTGCTTTAGCATATTGCGGTTCTTTTGATACAACTCATAAACTCTGGATAAAGTTAATTATTGTGTTGTTGTAGTTGAGGTTTCCTTTAGTTCCAGCCCTAGTGGCAGTTTTCCTGCTGAAGTGGCTCGCTGCTGTGTATCATGTGGGCAATGTTTAAGCTGTAACAGGAAAAGGTTGCAGTTAAAAATTTACTGGCTATCTTATTTAAATATTACTCAACAGGTAGAATGTATCAATGAGTTAATATAATAGAAATGGATAACTGAAGCTATAGTAGAATATGCTGAATGTCACCTCTAGGTTGAATTTTACATGATATAACCACAGTGAAGAAAGTTGGTCCTCAGCTTTCATAAGTAAACAGTGCTCAGATTTCAGCGCCATTGGAGCCGCTCATCCATTACGAGTCCTTTTGTGTCTGTGCACTTTTTGTTTGATGGAGAAGTTTACAATGGATTGACAGTTTACAAGACTCCCTGCCGCACTAAAAGCTGCAATGTCAGTGTAGCCTTTCATTTGTCTTCCGTTGCGTCTCTGTCATCGTGGAGCCTCATGAATCATGCAACGCGTCTTTCAAGGAGCTACAAGAATCTGACCAGCAGCACCTGCCCTGTCCTGACCCTGCACGTCCTAGTTTGCAAACTTGTGGACAAAAAATTTAAAAATCGGTGATACAAGAATCCAAATTGGTGGTTGAAAACTCAGATTTCACTTTGACATGTTTGGGGGTCTTTTATGAGACGATCGTTTCCATCTGTGTTATTACACACCCTTCCAATCACGGATGGAAGATCACGTCGCATTGAAATATGGTGAAAGGAGAGGTAGCCAGACACACAGCCACCACATCCAAGGAAGGCAGAAGGTTCTTAAATTACACACTTCTGACCAACACCAGACCCATAGGACCCCTGTAATTGGAAGTAACGGCCATTGTTGCTTGACAGGTTGATAGAGGTCATTTATTACTTGATGCCTCTTGAACATATGATATGTTGTTTTTGCCTTGCCCTCGCAATGTTAGCGAAAGTAAAAAATGATTTGTGTACCCGCCCCTATGATTCGGGTGTGTACCTTGGCCCATGCTTCACCCTTTCACCAAGTTTTAATGAAAGTCAAGCCTGTAGTTTATTTCCTGCTGACAACCAGACTAACAAACAAACCAAACTGAAAACATAACCTAATAATGAAAAGTAAATCTGTAATTCTTTTTTCAACAAACAAACAAACAAAGGTCTGTTTTGCCCACTTATACCAAACAATAATGGTTTGACTTGTAAACAGTTTCATGACAAGAAGTAACATATCAGTTAATACAAGCGGTTTGGATGAATCTAAAAAGGCAGAAGCGCTGTAAACCAGCCGGTGATGTCACAGCAGGTGCGTTCCTATTGTCAGCTGATGGGAAACACCTGGTGGAGCATCACTTAATTGGGGGTGTGGCCAGATGTATATCATGCGAAAGGGCTCGAAATTGTCCCACACACATTATTTGATTTGGTGTTCTATCGGCCTCATTCACAGCTGACATTTTGACGTGCAGCAGTAAAAGCACAAGTGTAGTTTGCAATTAAAAATAAATAAAAAAGCATATTGTTCTTGGTTACTGTGCAGACATGTGTGTCTCCTTGCTGTCATTTTGCCAGGTCTTGGTAAAAAAACAAACCTCATAAATGATCAAAAGTGAAAATGATTAAACACGGTTATACAGTTTTCTGTACCTAACCAATTTTTATTAGTGTCCAAGTACAAGAAGATATGAAGCCATATTGAGCCAAATGTGAAGTGACTTTTTATCCAACCTTAGTTGTAACTCATTTGTGTTCTCATTCAAAATCTGATGAAAGTCGCCCACCTCTCACACCCCCATGAAAATGAATGAGGAAAAAAAAAACTCACAGAAAGTCACACTCTCACTGCCGGAGTTGTGAGCGTCGAGCCAATGAAAGACTGCAGTGTTAGTGGGAGGGAGGGTAGCCATTGGGGCCTTGACTGGGCCTACAGTCACCCGTGGCCGTCCCGATTGAGAATGTACCTGGGAGAGGAACGAACTCACTGAGCTACTTTTGTCCTTGTTCCAGGCCTGGAAGGCTCACCTCATGGGCAGGGAGGGCTGTAAACAAAACTCACGCAGGACTGCGGTGTCCCAGAGAACCCAGCCAGCACAAGGTAAAGCATTCATAACACCCTCTGCGTACACCCACCTCCCTAACGCTCAGTGTGGACCCTATACAAAGTGCCCATGCTTGTTGGCGAAACTTCATGTTGCAGCTTTTTCACTATGGTTTCCTGCCGCAGAGCACAGAATAAGGCACGTGAAAATAGTGACAGGTTTAACTCTGAGCCTAGTGTAGTGGGCGATAGTGTGTCCCCTTTTGAGTAATGTGTCACAGTCACGGTAGTGGTGGTCAGTAGATTGTTAATGAGCCAAACATTAAGTCACTTTTTGTACAAGTAAGTATGGTTGCATTGGGCTGGATGCTCATTATTTCTGTTGAGGGACGTCTCACATTACTCTCATAACCATCTTGATGCCAGAGTGACCGTTGGGCTTGGCAACCCACTCACACTAGAGGAGCACTGCTGAATATATTAAAGTTATTATCCTTGAGGTTTTCAGAATATCACACCCCATTTTTGATACTATTTATGGCTGGCATTTTTTTTTTTTTGCAACAACAGCTCAGTGTATTAGCACGCAGGGATCGCTTCTCTGTATAGTAGTTTTACTGTTACTTGTGAAGTTGCGTACCCATGCACCCGGGGTTCACAGGAAATGATGCCTGCACGGACTGGACACGATGCGGAAGACAAAAGCTGATCTGTTGAGTGTTACTGTTGGCCAACATTGTTGATTGTACTCTGTATGACAACAACATGGGACCATGAATCCTCTCAGCGCGGTGTGTTCGTCTGCGCTGTAAACACGTTTTTCACAGCAGACATTTTGACTCGTCATCAACGCACAGGTGGTGAAGGAAGTACTCGGATCGTTTACTTAAGTGAACCGGCGGCGGCTATACGTGCCATTTTGAACTGAACTCTTCAAACACAGCAGCCGTTACCGCCAGCAACCAGAGGTGTTGCCAAATCAAGTGACATCTTAAAAGAGTATAACTGATAACAATGAGCAGGTCCCAGACGAGGGCAGGAGAGCAGGAGGGCAGTTCCTGGAGCACGCTGACGTTTCACATCAGGGGTGCCACAGGGCGTCATCATGACTGACATACGGATGCTGAAAACTTTTGAAATAAGCCAATCCTATCATCGAGCGGGTTACAAGTTACCATTTTAAAAGGGTTGATGGCTCACTAGTGAATATGTTTACTTTGTCAGGGTTTGTTGAGGGTGGTAAGCCGCTCACATTTTGACACATTTTGTTGCCGTTAATCTAGTTAATAGATGATAGATGATAAACAGGAGCCTCATTCTACCATTTGCTGTAGGAAATAGCACCTTTTTCTCTCCTAATGATTAACTAATTATACTGCTAAAATACAACAAATTGCTTGTTGAGTTGCAATTTGAAAGGAAATTATTTCCAAACATTCAACAAATTGAACTGAAGACAAAATGCACCAAAAAAAAAATAAAAATAGTTCTATTTTAAAGTGCAGTTTTCTACTGATAATCTCTTTCAACTACTCAAAAAATCCAATCCTTTCGCGATGTATTTATCACACAAGGTGACGAAGATGAAGATAAAAGGAAAAACATAGCTGTAATGTGACTCGGTGACGTTACGTGATCAGAGCTGCTGATGTCATTAAGCCTTCCTGTTTACACTCACATCAGGGGCAATGCAGGCTTCTTTGTTTTGTGGTAAATAGTACACAAGAACAAGGGGCGGTCCACTGTGTGAACATTTTGGTTCACTGTAAGAAAGGTGTGTGTGTGCGTGTGTTTGTGTGTGTCCAGGCAGGGCTGCTGGTGGAGCCAAGCTGAAGCAGTCCTGGTCGGTCTGGGCCAGAGGCAGAGCCATGGGCAGAGGCAGCCGGATCCCGGCCCTGGCACCGCTGGCCAGAGGACATGCACCAGGGAAGCACTGAAACTGGAGCACCCAGGGGAGGCACCCAACAGCGACACACAGCCCTGTAGTAACCCCAACAGTCCCGTTGTGTTCGGTGACAGCTGGACTCACCAACGTTAGATCTCTTGCCTCTTTTGTTCTATACATCAAGCCTCTGCCGTCACACACCTGCCGGCTCGTAAACATGCGCGCACTGTGTGCTGTTTGTTGACACCTCCTCACAGGACGTCTCGGTTTTAAGGCTCTTGTTCTTTTATATCGCCCACTTCCGTTTGGAGCCAACCGTGGAGGAGACTGGTGCAGCTTAAAGGGGTTGTCCATTGATTTGGTATTGTACTTCCTTTAAGTTTTGCTGACTCACAAAGAGAAATAATCCTTCCTTTTTGTCCCTAATAGCATTTTCTCATGAGACAGGGCTGAGTCCACCCTGATGACATCACTATGACATCATCAGGGGTATTTGTTTATCCGACTTGACAAAGTTAAGAAACTAACCGATCAAACAAAGCTACCCAATGCTGCTATAAATGTCAATTTTCTTTTGTAAAAATTGGCAATTTTAACATTGTATTTAAAATGATAGTTTGACCACAAACTCTTTAGTAAAACACAGGATGTAAATCCAACATAAAATGAGCTACCGCTTCCCTTTGGAAAAACAGTGCGGTGCCATTTAAATATGTAATGGATCACTACATCTTACCAGAGGACGGTGACGGTAACTGATACTTAGAGACACTCCTCTTCCTTGTAGGAGCAGTAATGAGAGCAGAGCACACATGAGGTTCAGTTTCAAGAAGAAACCTTTCCTCCCTTGGCAATACTCCATCATCCTAACTGACAAACCTGAGTGCAGCTTTACCGTCGGTTTACTTTTTTTAATTTTAATTTTTTTTGTCGTGAATAAATGATATTGAAGGAATAAAGTAGCACTTTGCCAAAGGGATGGTACTGAACTTTCAGTACAGTATGGACTTTATTTTCCTGCTTAACGCCTACTGACAATCTTGAGTAGAAATCACAGTTTTATATGTTCTTCTCGTCCAGTGAGAGACGAAGTAGACCTTTTAACTTAACAGAATTATTAAAAATACAAACACAGTGGAGATGAATGTACTGTGTACAGTAGAATCTGTGTAGCACGTATTTTACGGCAGCTTTAAACTGATTTTAACCCCAAACTCAAAGTTTCCCAACTCTGACATTCATTTTTAAGCTTTATAGTTGATGCTGTAATTTCCCTCCTATTGTACCGCACAGTGTTATGACGATGTTGATTGTAATGTATCTGTGATTCATCCACAGCCGAGAAGAACTAAATATCAGAAACATCGGAAACAGTCTGAGGTGTTTTTGAATATTATTTTGCAAATTGTAAGACTAGTAGTAGGTTAAGTTCTTTTATTAATTTGTGTGATGACACTAACTGTTATATGGAGAAACTACCGAGTTAATGTATAAGAGAGTATATTTAGTTTTAACTTCCGAGTCCATCGCATTGGCTTTGATATGCTTCTGTATTGAGGACTATTGCAACAGTGGATATTTTTTCATGTTTTCATGTGCATTGTCAGTATTTTCTGACTAATAATTTTGGCACTAAATGGCTATTTGTTTTTATTCAAAAGTATCTGTATTTGTCTAAATAAAGCTACTTTAAGCTGAACATTGCAGATGTGGTTTCTTATTAACAAATGTTTTCTGATACTATTTTACATCTTATTCCAAATCTTCCCCAATAATATGAATCAAATGCTGCAACATTCATTCATTTACAAAGTTGACAGAGAGCTCCAGTTTTATTTACATTATCATACACAAATCTACAGTATTACAGCCCTTAAAGTTTCTTTGGTTTACAGGCTGCCTCTGCAAATCATTCACACATGAATTGACAGTATAATAAAATAAAAAAAGGCGGAATAAAACAATATATTAACTTAAAATAATCATTCATTATTATTATTATTATTATTAGAATTTTTTTTTTTTTTTTACAAATTTCAGCACCCTAAAAAGAAAATCACTCAACTATGAATGCAGTTCGTTCCATGACGTGTGCTGTGGGTCCATACAGTCACTGAAATCAGACTTTGACGATAGAAATCAGCTGTTTCAGACAGAGGAACATCTGGATGTAACAAGTGCAGTCTCATTTATGCCTGCACAAACACGCACTAAAACCATTACAACCATGTCTCTATACATCACCATTAGATCTCAGATTAAGACGACAGCAGGATGAGAGTACAACCGGAAATGGCACCAAGAATCAGAAACCCTAGAAACCTTCCTGCGATGCGTGCGCACTGTGGAGCTATGCTAGTGGTTTTACAAAATGGAAAGTCAAAGTAGCAACAGTAAAAGAGGAAACCTGTTCGGAAGAGTTGGAATATGACATACAGCAAATGTGAAAATGCGAAATATGAATGTGCTGTCCAGTATCAAATCTATCAGCGAAAGTGAAATGGTTCAAAAACACTGTTTGGATGAAAGTGTGTATTGTTCCCCCTCCCTCAACATGACTGTAGATTCATTAAAGATCATCATATCATATAGAATCAGTTAAAAACACAAGTTTTGCGTGTATTCAGTTCAGCTTTCGTAAATTAATTTACTTTATATACATTGACAGTCATATGGACACCTTTTGCGCGCAAATCAGCTCCTCGTTGTGCACCACGCTCCACATCCTGAGCAGCTCCTGCGCGCTCAGTTTGTGCACCACGATGAGGTTTTTGTAAAAGCATGGCTCGCTGTTCATGGGGCTCACCTTGCGTCGGGTGATGCCAAAGGTCCTGAAGGCTGGGTGCATCTCTGGGGCCAAGTGAAGCTTCTGCAGACACATCCCCAAAAACACATCGTCAATGGGGTACAACTCCAGGTCCTCCGAGACCACGAACAGCCTCCTGGCCAGCTGGGAGGACATGAGGAACCCCCCTCCTCCGACATAGGGCGGATATGGCTTATCGTAGAGCTCTTTGGGGATGTAGTATTTGCTCTGCCGGTTTCGGATGGGGATCGCCTTGGAGATGGTGTCCCCCACGAACAAGTCGGCCTGTTTGTGCTCCTCCACTTTGAAGCCGATGAGCTGCAGCAGGTTGTGGGGGTTCACGAACACATCGTCATCTCCTTTGAATATAAACTGGACGTCGGAGCAGTAGATGTCGAACCATTTGAGGAAGTTGACCTCCTTCAGGGTCAGGTTGAAGAAGGTGTCCATGAAGTCCCACTGCAGGATGTCCCCGTAGATCCTGTCCTCGTACTCGATCAGTTTCTGGAGGTTCTTGGTGTCTTTGCCAGTCGTCGGGCTCCCCAGGAGAAATAAAGTTTTGATGTTCTTCCCATCCACAGTGTGCTCCTTGCCCCAAGTTTTGCGCACCGCCTCCCGGCGATCGTGCTGCTCGATGACGGACTTGACCACCATGAGCAGGTGCGCCTCTCCACGCGCGCATTTCTCCGGGTGGTTGATGAGCATGGGGAAGTACCTGCAGTGTCTGTGCAGGACAAACTGGTGAAACCTGGGGTCCAAGCGCCGGAACCAGTCCTGCGTCCTCACCGATGTGTCCTCAGTGCAGTTGAGAACCTGCGCGTCCCAAGAAGCCGGAGTCCCGTTGGAGACCCGCTGCGCGTCCAATTCGTTGCTAAGCACCGGAGTGTCCGAGCTCCCCAAACTATTTTTCACGACTCCCTTCTTGAGTGAGAAACACTCGGAGCCGCACCAACCGGCGTCCCTTGAATGTTTAACCCCCACTCCGTCCTTCTCTGCCACTTTCAGCTTGTGTATCATGAGAAAAGAGGCGAAGACGAGAGACAGACTCAGCAGCGGCTTCAGCAGACCCACCCGCTTTCTCCGAAAAAGGTGATCCATGGCTCTTACTGCGGCGCCCAAAGACCCTCAGATGCAGGACATTTTGCCTTCATAGTGTTTCACAACTGTGCGTCCGAGTGGAGTCGATCCATCACCGCCGTCCCTGCGCATTTGGGCACCAGAGGTTGTGTCCTTCGGCTACCTGACACTGAAGGGGCCCCGGGGCCCCGTCTGGCCATGACGGCGCTCAGTGGAGTCACACATCGCCTCTCGGTGCTGCGAAATGATGCAGGATACACAGCATGTCCTCGGGCTACTTCTCTGTCCTCTGTCTCAGACTGACTGCTGCAGGATCTCCCCCCCTCTCTCTCTCTCTCTCTCTCTCTCCCTCTCTCTCTCTCTCCCTCTCTCTCTCTCTCCCTCTCTCTCTCTCCCTCCTGATCTGGGACCAGCAGGTTTCCCATTTCTCTCACACACCAGGTGTCCACCACGTTACACTGCCGCCCATCAAGCTAGTGCCTTTAAACAATATAGGGCTACCAAATGATTAGAGTTTGACTATAAAATCTGAAGTAAAATACACCAGGAACTATTGAGAAATAATGGAAACAATCAAAAAGTAAGCATAATTCATCAGTAATTAGTGAGTACAAAGTAGGCTTCTATAGAAGGTGCACTGTGCTATAGACAATAAAACGCAAAAAGTACACAATAAAACAAACACAGTAGAGTGCAAAAGCACAATAAATATATATTAATGTTCATCTACAGGACACAAATGGAGAAAAACAAATTCACACAAGTAACAGCAACATATTCTATTGATTAGGCTACTTTTCCCTCATCTTATTTGTTAACAGGTCATGTTCCAAACTTTTTCCCAAGGTTGCTGAACTATTCCATCTCAGTGTGATATTAGGCTACAGTAGAAACAGTACAAGTAAAAAAGTGTTCTGATTTGTACATGGATCAAGAGGCGGAACAACAGGAAAACTCAACATCATAAGTATCCTAAATATCCTATAAAGGAATTTATTTTGGTGTTATTGGAAGGGACAAGCTGCAATATACGTTGACTTGTTACACAGCAACTCGTTTGGTTTAAGTAAGTGTCCAACCGGTTTTTTAATCCAATTTCTACAAAGAATATTCCTGTTGTTCCTCGACAGCATACTGAAGCATCTCCTGTGTCATATGACTGCGAGAGGGGGGAATTAGAAAGGCTCGAGCACCCTCTTGTGGGCATTTCATGTTATAACATGTTGTTTCCGCTGTCACCTCAAACGACCCGGTTATTTTATCATTTAGCCATAAATATACAAAACCACAAAATTCTGCTGCTGTTACTCTGACCTTCTGCGTGAACCTCAGCAGCACTTTGGGGCAGGGGGACGTGGACAAGGCAGGAGATGCTGGAGTATGAAGTTAACCAACTTCAGAAGATGGCAGTAGTGCAACATTGAGGATGCAAGCTGCCGGTAAACCCAAAGAAGAAGAAGAAGAAGCAGCAGAAAAAGAAGAAGACGAAGAAGAAGACGGTCCGGTAGAGCACAGGCGGAGACGCCACATATCATCACACACCATATTTTTTTTTTTCCGTTAACCATAGCCAGTTTATTTGAATATTACAGCAGAAACTTTAATACCACAGTCGCTGAAAACAGGATAATTACGCGGGCGAAGGATGCAAGAGGTAGGTGTTAAGCTAAGCTAACGTTAGCTAGTTAACGGTCGGGCAGCGCGAGAGTTAGTTACAGGTAAGCGCTTAGCTATCATGCTAGTCTTATTAGCTTATAGCTGATATGTCGAGATAATGTATCGGACACTAAGCTAACTCTGGTGAGGTTTTAGCCTTTTCCGTATCTAAGTCTATGTCACTGTAACCCGAGACGTTCTTGTGACATGTGAATGAACCTGACGTTACGTAACCTACGTGATCTCTGTGATTCTTTACTTACCGACTATGCGGGTGGTTTTTAATGGTCGAAAGCTCAGGGACACTACTGGAGCAATTGTATTGTCTCAACCGTGAGTTAACGTTATAGTCTGGACTTTTTTATTTATTAACTTTAATTCGGCACTTCTCCTTCACGCCTGAAAGGTGCAAATGTAAGGTTAGTGGAATAACAGTCAGAGTTTACTTAAGGTCTCGAGTCATTGCTAATAACAACATTTTGGGAGGAGTTTGGCCAGCGGAGCAAACATGGGCGTGGTTGGGGTTTAAATCAGCTAAGGGGGGCTGTTCAGACCCCTGGTAGGTTTAAAAGATCTAATGTTAGAAACTTCAAACGGCAAATGTTGCTTTTTCCCCTGTAACATTATTATTTTTTAAAATTCAGAACCTGACTCCATTTAATTTGCCACTCAAAATATGTAGTTTGGTGAAAGGCATGAAGAGTGGAGGATACATATAATATGTTTGCTTTGCCGCTGAGACATCTGACGTTCAAAATAAGATAACTTATGATCCAATAAGCCACTGACTCATCTAAAATCCAGAGTCACTTGGTCACATATACTTTTGAAGGGAAAAAGATTCATATGACCAGTCGAGTCTTCTCCTGGAAGCATTACTTTACAGCATAGGGCTGACCAAAACCTTGCATAACATCATTGTTATTGCTAAACTCAAACGACATGACAGTGATTTTCCGAGGCACACACAGACATACCATGTGTAGATAAACCAGCTTTATCTGTTTGCTGGAATGCACCTTTTGAAGTATAACTCTGCCAGCATCTTGATGTTCTTTTTAAAGCTGGCCCATGTGAAAAAAGAGAAGGGGAAAACAAATAAAGCCCAATAATTCAAAGTGTATCCACTCTTTCACAGCGCTGTGAAGGTTACTTGGCTTGTGAAGTCACTAAAATTAAGGCCGTTTGGTCCATTAAGCTGAATCTCTGCTGTTTGAAACCAACTTTTTTCAGTAACGGGTTGCTTTAATTAATTGAGTATTGCCACAAGGGATGAAACAAACCACATTATGCTGCTTTGCAGATGCCTGGTCAACTTGACAGCTTGAAGCCCAGAAAGAGGAAGAGCAGCTCCAGAAAGGTTTGTGTTAACCTCTATAGGAGAGGACAGCCTGTATAAAGAGCCAGTACAGACAGCAGTTATGTTTCTAACTGAGTCCATGTCTTAAGTCAAATAATGTCTTTCTTGAAACAACTTAGAAAAGGACCATGTTTAATAAACTGGTTAGACTTTCACAACTGCATCTGAGAACTGTAGTTGACACACGTTATGCTCACTTTTTAATATCTCTTGGGTCCGTGCAGGTGCTAGATTAAGTACATTGGGATAAGAAAAGGATATTGATCATGGTCAACTGTAACATCATCCTAACCCTGGTCTTTGACTTTCTGTTACAGACTTCTACTACAAGGAGGGGATGTATGAAATCTCCAAAGACTCAGCCTGCAGCAGAGAGCAGTTCAGCAGTCAGTGGTTACGGTAAAGCAGACGGCCCTGTGGAGAGACTCTCTCGCATCAGCTGTGAATGCCTCCAGTCTGCAGGCAGGAGGAGATGCTCCGCTTCACCAGAGCTCGGAGGACAGGAGGGCAAAGAAAACGACCTGAAGACGGGGCTGGATTTGGACAGCTGCACAGTGAACGGCTTCATGGACAAACCGGAGTCTGAGCACATTGTGGATTGTGAAGAACGCAGCAAAAACATCTTCCCAGATGACGACAGTAATCAGATTCTTCCTGTGGAGCAGTTCTTTGGAAACTTGGATGCTGTACAGGTGAGGCATTTTGGTGTATCTCCATGATCGGCACAACCTGGGACTCGTGTTTGATTATGTTGCTTGGCTTGAAAACTTTAATGGTGTAACCTCACGTGACTTAAAAACATGTTCTACCAGCGATATTTTGAGGGCTAAATTTGTACAGTTTTGTGCACACTTTAGGATTCAAAAATCTCTTTTGGAAATAAACTACAAAAATAGGTTGTAAAGACTTGTAAAGTGTTGCTACCAAAAATGCCTTGCAGTACCAGGAGTGAATTTTGTACAATTTTAAGTGTCTCCTCTTTTCCATCCATCAATTTATGCCCAAAATATGACACACTGCCTATTGCAGAATGTTTTCAACTTCCTTTATGTGCAGAATTTCTTTCTGTATTGCATTTAAAAGAGCCAATCTAATAACCAGTTAAGTCTTGTTTAAAAGACAATTGTATGACACAATTAATCGCTTTTCAAAATGTCCTTACTAGTATTAGATGAAAGGACATTAATTGAGCTGTAAAATAGTATCAAAGAGATTCCCTTAAATCAAAGACAAACTCAAACGCTCATAACAGTCAGTTGTTAAGACTTATGAAACCCTCACAGCAAGTTGACGGAGTTCACTATACAGAAGCCATTAATGTTATCTATGTATGCTCTCATCACAAGGTCTTTATTCAAGATACCTACACTGCTTTTAAATATGGCAGCGCAGCAGTTGGATTCGATTGGTGCAGATTGAAGTCAAAAATCCACTTTTTTTTATTCTACAGGACTTCCCTCAGAGATCGTCAGGGGCTTCGGCCCATATTCAGAAGGAGACCACAGGGAGACGGAGACGACATTACTTCGCAGCTGAGGACAGCGATGAAGAGGAGGTGGGCGTCAGCAGCACGCAGCGAGACGACAGAGGGGACACTTAGTGAAGAGTAGCCGCACTGATGACTGGTAGACTCTGTCAGGCCTGCGGACGGACATAAAAACGTTCAAAACTTATGAAAAAGCAGCTTAATGAATCAGTCCTTAAATCACAACGTTGTCACCTACATAGCGTGTGTCTGGTGATGAAGTCGTCCGCTGCGATACGAGTCAGAGAGGTGTGAACTTGCTGTAGTTGAATCTGCTGCCATTGCTTAGGAGCCACCATTGTATTTAGTGTACTTGCTTTAAACTGGCTTCCAGTACGCCGCCATGTGCTGAAGAGATTCGTCACAACTCAACAGCTAGAACGTCACAGAAACTTGGAAATTTACAATCGTTGACTTGACTAGGACCGTCCAATCGCACAAAAATGCCAAATTGTTTTCAAACTTGTAGCTGAATTTCTCGTTGGTTCATTTGATACTTTTTTTTTTTATTAGCATAGCGACAGTACTGAGATTAATATAGCCAGCTGTGGAGAACATGTACAGTGGTGCATGTTGTGTTATTTATTGCTGAATTTACGCTCACACTACTCGTGGTTCATTCAACTTCAAGTCTTACCTGGAGCGGGTGTTGGCACAGCACATTATTTACACATACTGCTTCATAGTTTGAGATTAGCTTTGAGAGATGACAAAAACGGCACTGGATTAAAAACAAAATGTGTAGATAGTTATGTGGTGAGGAATGAGGGTACATGTGCCAAAGAGCAGTTCCATAATGAGCTTTTAATATCGCAACGTCAGTAGTTAAGATGAATGTCATTGTTCACCAAGTGTCTAATATTCCTCATCAATACATCTTTGTGTGCCCATTTTGGGTTTTTTGGCAGCTTCTTCATACAACACATCTGTAATATAACATATCTATCTATATATATATATCAATGCAGCTAATATGTTTCCCTAATGAGGTTCCTGTTAGGATCACATTTACAAATATGACAATTCTATACAAAAAATGCATTATTAAAAAAATAATTGACTTTTATCAGAAATGTCTTTAGTCCGTTGTGTAAGTAAACCGAGGATTACTTAAACCTGACCATTTTTTTTATCTAATCTTCGAGTTTAATAGTAATTGCACTAGTGTTGCTCACTCTTATGCAACTTTCTGCCTGAGTGAATGCCGCGTTGTAATAAATTCATGCATTTTACATCACCGTGCCAACACAGAAAACAAATAAATGTTTTTTCATGATTTCAAGATTAAAGTGTAATTACTTGTGTCTATCAAAGCCCTGACAGTCTTATCAGTGTACTACATTAGGTCTTCACAGTTCATAAAAAATAATATAAATGCTTGTTTTTCATAAAAGTAGGAGTAGAAATGTTCACACTAAGCGGCTCTTCTTCCTTTTGACTTTCTGTTTCGCTTTGTCTGCGTCACTGGCTTGTCTAAAAACCTTCTTGGGGTCACACAGCAGGTTGTGAGCTCCTTTCTTGTGGCACACGATGTGCACCAGCTTCAGGTTTTCTCTGGTGAACAGCAGGCGGTAGAAGTAGTTCAGGTTGATGTCGGCGCTCTTGTGATTCTGTAGAGCTTCCAGCAGAGCGGGAACGATCGTCCTCTTCTTTTCGATCCTGGACACAAGACGAAGAATTAATAAAAATGTAGCAATAGAAAGCAAATAGCTCGGCTTGGTATGCCCCTTTTCTTTTCTCTTTTTACTCTGCTAAAGAGTCCAACCTGTGGTCCAGATTCCATGTGCTGAAGACGATCCTGCTCTCTCGGCTGCCGTAGGGGTTGATGGAGTGGAGAGACTGGCACACCTTCTGCTCAAATGATCCCTGACGAGAGAAGAACACGGTGAAAAGCAGGACCAGTGCTTGTAAAAAAACGATTTGTAAGTTGTGAGGAAAGTATCACTGGAATTTATAGAAATTAAACAGGTTTTTTTATTGCTGTAACACCTGGCAGGTGAACCATCCTTCCCGAGTGCAGAGGCGATCCGGCTCCTTTTCAGTCCTGTCAAAGTAGCAGCCGTTGTGCCTTGCCGTCTTTACCATTTCCGCCAGGCTTTTCAACGTTTTCAGAAACTCTTCCCTGACTTTCGCCTTCTGTATGGTTTTGGTGGCACCATCCACCTGACAACAGAGACATGGAACCAAACTTTTAGTTTTTATGCCCGGTACATTAAGATGCATTAATAGAATAAGGAGTTTTACCTCCTTCATGTAGCCTCGTATCCTGCTCTCACAGTTGAACTTCATGTAGGCAGACTTTGTCTTGAATCGAGCATCAACACCTGAAATGAAACCCCACTTTACAAAACCGCAGATGAATTTGGAGTCGCATCAAGCGTTACGTGGAACATTTAGCTTTAAAAAAATTTTTTTTTATTGGTTGCAATGCAAAAAATGTAAAGTTTGTGCTCAGGGTGGCTGATCCCCTCAGGAGTATGAATATAAAATGTTATGACCCTCTGCCTATTACATTATAAGAAGCAGTATCTTATCTTCTAAATGAATCGAAGTTCACGTATTGCACAGCATAAACATTGCCATTGTTGTTGTCATTGTGGCAGCAATATGTTGGCGTACCAAGCAGCTCAGGTGTGGATGTCCAGAGTTTGTACCTTTGAACCAGTCTTCATGCTCCTCCCTGCTCTCCAGCTCAGATCTGTCCTCCAGGTTGAGCAGCAGGTCTGTCAGGATTTTTCGCCTTTTAGGAGACTGCTCATCCGACAGGAGCCCTTTCGCCGCTTCAATGAGGCCATCGGCGTGCCGGTCTGTGCTCAGTAACTGGCCGATGTCGCACACAACTGGAATTGGAACCACAGGAGTTACAGGTGTCTGACAACAACACTCATCCTACCTCTAAACTTACAGTTTGTCTGGTCAGGAGAACACATACACAAGTTTAAAGTTGAAGCATTTGTCTTGATCTTGTTTAGCGGTGTCTGGGATGATTCTCCTACCTCCACTCCATGTCTGATCTCTGCGGAGAACAACCAGTTCGGTGTTGTCCGGCAGAGTCTTGAAGAATTCCTCCGTCACTTTTGTCCCATCCGCATACAAACAAACATGTGCACCAGAAGACGGCAACTGGAAATGATATGGATAGGTATACAATAATGATAATAATACAAGATGTTTAAATTCAACTGAAACATAGGACCAAATGAAGACGTTCTTTCTTTTTCATTTTTATTTGAATTAATGTGTAGGACAAAGCCTCACATTTGGATTATTTTCAAAAATTGATTTATAATAAATGTATTTTTTAGAGTTTCACATTATTCAAAATTATACCACTGTCTCTCGCCTGCTGTGTTACAGAGTGAATACTGTGATAGCCATCTATGGACAAAAAAAACAACAAAAAAAAGCTTTTTTTTCTGTCTTTACAGTGAAAGACGTGTTTACCATGTGTGCAGACAATCTGGAGAAATAGGTTATGATGACAGAATATGGTGATCTGCCTTTCTTTCTCTGTAGTTCCTGCGCTTCCTTGTAGATTAGATGTTGCTTTACATCAGAGTTATCTATGACAGTCTGTTCAGATGAAATTATATTTATCTTGTGTATCTCAGAGGGCTGCTTGTCTGGAAGTAAGAGAACTGTTATGGCTCCTATCCGTCGGAAACACACTTGGTCATGGGTAACATTTCATTTGAAAAGGGAACAGCAGGTTTTGAATGATCTTTACTATGAATTAGCTGCTGAGTCACTTGTTTTTGCGCTGACACGGGTTTAGGGCAGTAACCGGTTGCTAGCTACCTCTGTCTTAACGTGTTGCTCTAATGCTTAGTGAGTTGTATCTTATCGTATATGCAGATAACTGTATCGGGAACACGTGGCCTGAGCGTAATGTTAAATGTTTCTACATTCTCCCATCTCTTCTTCAAGGTGAAGATGACCCTGGACCGGACCAAACCGCCTTTATCGAACAGCAGTTCACCAAATACAATAAAGCGGAACTAGCGCTACAGCTGTTTTAAAAACAAAACAAACCCACGAGCTCACCTGTAATAACTTGCAGCCCTTTTTAAGCAACTCCCTCACGTCTTTTGCTGCGACTCCATACTTTGTGTTTTCATTACGACTCCTAATTTTCACAGGTTTATTTCCCCTGAAGAACTTAAACATTGCACGAGCGTTCGTACCTACCGCTTCCTTCTTCGTGCTCGCGAGGCGGTCCACGCTCAGCGGTGGTGGTGTGCTGCTGCTGCCCTCTAGCGTTGCTTGATGGGACTTCACTGTATAGTGGTGAAAGAACTGTTCACACACTTTAAATAAGTAAAAGTAGCAATACTATTTATCCTTATATATATTTAAAAATAATAAATATGTGGGTAATTTGTTTGGTTTATCGCATTTATGGAGAACCGTAAACTGTATATCAAAGTGAACATTACCATAGCAACAGACGCAGCCCGATGGGAAATACCAAATGAAAGGTTTAGGATTAAAGGCGAAAATAGCGAAATTCTATTTAGGTGTTCAGTATCGGTCTAAAATGACTCGTTGCATAAGCACTCCCAATGTATGTTAAATCTGTATTATTTGTATTATTTACTTTACTCGTGAATACTCCTAATAAAATCATGTATTTACTCGTCCAACCCTATTTGCACTTGAGTAGTAGAATCTGAATTCAATATGGCGGCCGCGGGTTTGAAAAACTGGTGAGGAAAACAACATTCACAGGTTGTACGCTGCATGTCTGCATTTCTAATTTCAGTGTCATTCTCATTTTTCCTATTAAATACAGAATATGGTCAAAACAGAAGACATATCCACCATGGCGGACGCGTGGAGCGAAGTGTTTGAGAGAAGCCGGGTGGTTCCTCCGCCCAGCCAGACAGTTCGCTTAGCTGTGGAAAGCCACTTTACCCAGTCCAACGGCTTCCAGCTCAGCCTCAGCCGCCTCACTGCTGCTCACCTCCCGCAGGTGATTGCTCACAGCTAACGCTACTTGCTTGGTAGAGATTTAGACACAGTTCTGCTCATGGCAGAAATGCAGTGGTGGTTAAAGGCACTTAAAGTATATGTGGTTAGGGTTCGGGTCATTTTAAGCAAATGTATGATAAAGGCCTATAGCCTACAGTATATCGCCCCTATACTTTATGATACGTCACAGTGAGTCTAAAGAAAACTAGCAAAACTCCGTCCAAAAAGTTTGATAATTAAAGGTGACTTTGCATTTTATCAACCGCTCAATTACGTTGACTACTACAACATACCAGTGTAAACATGCTATGGACCCTCTTGTAAATTCGGTTTAGAGATAATTCACCAAACACCACTGCAGTTAATTTTAACACGTAATTGTCTCATGGAAATACACACTTAAGATAATTAAGATTTTTGAGGAGTATATGTTCATTGGTGTATTACATGCAGAATTTGTTTGGATCTTGAGTGAAAGGTTTAGTTTTTCAAGGAATCTAAAATATTTCAGGTTGAGGATTACCTGTGACTTTTCTAATGTGGGTGTTTTTTCCTTTTTCCTTACAGGAGATGCCAGAGGGGGAACAAGGTGTGACCTACCAGCTGCGAGTGACCCTGTTTGATAGAAACCACCAGCACTTCTTTGGGAAAACTTGGAAAAGCAAACCCCAGAGGATGAAAACTAACAAGATCTCCTTCAATGAGGTAGCTTTACACGCAGCTGTGATTTACTGTCTCTTAAGTTTGTAGGATTCTATTTTAAACTCCTCTCATGTTGTATTGATAACCAGTGGGTCGATGATTAGATAGAGAAATCAATGCCCATTCAAGCATACGTTGCATGAATGTAGCACAGCCATTATTTAATTAAAATCAACTCAAAAGCTCCATCACTCACGGTTTTCAATTAGCAACTCATGATTAGACTGTGTTCTGCTGCGCTCTTGAGAATGTTGTCAGCCGAAACTAAGCGAGTTACAAACTGCCCTGATTGCCAATAAGTGATTCCAGTTGTATCCAATAAGTCCCACCGTTCCAGTAAGTTCTCAATCTGTAAATTCAACAATAGCACATTTTCATGTGAGGCAACAATTTATGAGAGTTATAACAGAGGATTTTTCTAAAAACCTAAAAAAAGGTAATTCATCACATTGATAATCATACACAAATTCATATATACATACATATATCACATACATATTGCCATAAAGCATACATGCTCACTGATCTGGAAAACGGCCCACATTGACCTAATATGCATATTAAAGGGAGAGCTATCACAGTTATAAATGGTAAATATGTCAGTGGCAAATATGTATCATCTCACTCACAGTATATATCGTCATGTTGCCCAAACCTAAACCCTACTACTGCAATTTTGATTCAAATTAGAGCTAGACTGATAAATCGGCCAATATCGGCTAGTTGCAGACATATCGGTATCTGTGTCCTGTAAAAGAAAAATAAATTGCAGTACCCTCATGTCAAACTAATAATTAATTTAGAAACAGTGTCACCATTACATAGTTTGTCTGCCAGAAAGCACTGAGAAGTTGATTTTCAACTGTAAAATGTCCTTGAATTTGAATCAGAGATGTTAAAGTTGACATGTATAAACCGCGAAGCCGCCGCGATGCCAGAAACTTTGAAAGAAATTGTGTGTTCACGTAGGACCCCATCGCTCAAATGGAAAAAACTAATTCTAAAAAACAGATTTGCTAAAGACCTTGTACAGGCACAGGTGTTTTTAGTTTGGTTAATTAGACTTTTGCCCAGGTTGATGTCGGGTAGAGCTATATGCTAGCATTACGTGACGTCACCAAACTTCAGCTACTAATAGAAGAGCACAGTCTATACGTGGCCACACAGTCTTTAAGGTACGGTCATATTACATTCACGTGCTAAAGTCGCCTGCACGATTGGATAGAAAAAGAATGTGATCATGTGTGTTATGAGAATGATAAATAAATATTGATCAGCGATCACAAAGTGTAAACAGTGTACGAGTGGGACGCTACAGTTTGTAGTTTGATAATGTTATAATGTACTACATACAGTATAGTGAGGAAACGCGCAAAACTAATAACTTCTGCATTTCCAAACCCGGTGCATGAGCGTTTCTATTGGCCAAGTGAGCCCAACTGCTCAGTCACAGTTGGATAAAGTGGAACTTTGAGTTGCGAATCTCGCTGGAAATTGCACCGAAACTGTAAACGCACACTTAAATGAATCTGTTGTGCTGTATTCAATAGAGGTGTATGTTCCTATTATGAAGGTGTAATGTGACAATAACTTTTTAGATGAGGTCTAATCAGCGAAAATAAATAACCATCCGTGTGACTGGACAAAGGATGTGTAGGGCAATTAAGAGTAACATTTATTAATTAATTGTGAAATGCTGGCAGACATTGTGGAGGCTTTGGTGTATTTTGCTGTTTCAACTCAGTTTTCACACTCCCACTGACCAGATGTGAGCAACAACATTTGATTGATTTGCAATCAGCATGTCTCGGGTACAATAATTCAACATCTAATGTGTTGCACAGCAGTATTTATGCCTCCTTTTTTAAGGTGTTCCCAGATGCAACTCATTAGTTCTCTGCTCATCCACTCAAGTGAACAAACCCTTCTGTCAGCTCACTGTTGCTGTCATTATAGGTTTAACTTTCCCGATCAACAGGTTCAGCAGCCCCGCTAAGAACCAGCAGCAGTTTAACAGCAAATACATAAAACCTGCAAGAAGCCTAGTGAATTCAAAATGGACCATTTGGCTTAACTGCATCCATCAATCACCTTAAACATCACTACTAAGTTGTGTGGAGCCTTTCGCCATAAGGTTACACACTGAGGCAGGCAGCCAGGCTTTCAACCCTATGTTACGATTTGTTCATTTTACAAGATAAAAGTTTAAGTGTGAGTTAATCTTCATGATCTTCATTTTATTGTAGGCGTACCGCTGGTGGAATATTGGTCAACCTCAGTCGTAGGCTGATCAGTGCGTTTATGCTGGTGCGCTGAAGTTGAAGAAAGTTGCTTTTATCTGCTGACGTCACTCTTGAGTCAACTGCTTGTTGTTAGTCTGAAGCGCAGCTCCTGCTGTGACCTGGGGATAATTTAAGTTTTGTTTCCTCATGTCATCACTTCTAGCTTCCTGAAAGCAGCGTTTGTTGGCTACATTATCATGATAAACATTTTTGATAAACAAATTCCAGCACTTATGACGTCAGTGGTTTGGTGTTGAGGTAAATTAGGTACAATTCCATGTATTTACTGTAGTATTTATTTTAAGTTAATACCCTCCTTTGGGCGTGGTAATATATCTGCTGCGGTTGAGCTCCTCTGAACAAGCAGGACTCACCGGTGTATTGTCGTGGGATTGGTATTGTAATAGGCCTATACTTTTCTCTGTGAGTCCATGTGAATGACGTTGACCTGCAGTTTCAGACAAATGTGGGGCTGGAGGTGCGCAGCAGTCTGCTGTCTCACTTTGTTGTACTTCATTTTCACTTTCCCCAATCATTGTTCTTTGAGTCGTTTCTCCTCTGTAATCATCATTTTACAAAGGGAACAAAGAAACAATTTTTTGAGGTCAAACTGAGTGATGTACTCTTTGAAAGATATGCTTTGATGATGAAATTTCCAATTACTTCTTGAAAATGCTAAAGAGAATGTCATAGCTACGGAAGGTAAAATATAGGACACTGATATTGAAATATGACACAAATCAGATTATCTTCCTGGTATCCATTCAACTTGAAAGGGTCCCTTTTGTTTAGTGACGCACCCTCCGGTCTGCCATGGCCATGCTGCTTTGGCGGCTTGTTACCTCTACAGTAGATAGTTACAGTTGATGGCTTCAAACCTCCCTTTATGCATCACTATGCAATCAGTTTTTCTAGTCTGATGTGAGGTGATGAGATTTAACTCAGCAAACCTAGGGCAACACACTAGTATTTACATTTGTTTTGTTCTTGTCATGGTTTAAGCCCAAGATGTACAGCGTAAACAACAACACTACGCCATAGAACTTTAAGAACTGTAATGCATTTTACTCTCTAAATCTTGCTTTTGCAGGTCATTTCCTAATGTAAGTTATGTTTAATTGATTATGTCATGTTTTTTTTTTTTTAATACTAGATTAGTATAGGCCACAGTGCTAATACCTGTGGTAAAAAAAACAAAAAAATTTCAAAAAGCAAAGTAAGACCAGAGTTGAACTTACAAGAGCAGTTGTCGTTGTCCAGAGATATTTCATTCTAAATGTTTAAAGTTTTACATCCTATTATATGCAAATATAAAAATATATAGCGGCTTCTAATATAATGACTTCCATATATTTGAATCCAGTAACATATTGTAATGGAGTTGTTTTTTTTTTCATTTATTCATGATGCTCATTCAATGGCAGCTTTTGATTAAAAAAAAATTTAAAGTGCGTCCGACACGTTTCGTTTGGCACCAAAAGAGTATTGAGGTTTGATACCCAGCCCTATAAAGCCTCCCAGTGATGAATTAATACATATACAAAACAACTAGTAAGCCCTTCTGGTCCTCAGGAAACAAGGGCAGGAAGTCAACCAGAGTTGCAACCAAACAGCCCTTAACCAATAAAATGATGTTACTATGTCACACTTTCCTTCGATTTAGCAAATGAAAGCAGGGAATTCTTAAAGAGACAAAACAAACTGCCTTAAAATGACTGACAATGGGGAGTCATTCAATGTGCCTTTCAGTAAAACATTAGCAATAAGACTTTTTGAGAAAAAAACTCCAAAACTTTACTCTTTTTATTTGTGGTAATTCATTTGAAACATTAACTGCAACCTCTCATTTTGGTGAATTACTATATTATTATTATTATTATACACTTCACTCTAGAAGCAATCATTTACCTGTGTGGGAAGGGATGAAGAATGATAAAACAAGTAAGACTTTTACTGCCTCTTCTTCATGTACAGTACGTAAATTCAATTCATTTTGCAGCCATCTTTCATCCAGACATTTCTGGGGATCTGCCCTTCAGTTCAAGAGAAGGAAAATTCCAGCAGCAAATATTTATCCCCTCGTTTATCTCACCCCCTTATATGGTAATCAAAATTGAAGCCATAATCCAGGGTCAAATGCAAACGACAGCGCCCGCCAGAGGAGTTTCTTGTGAAAGGGTCATCAGTTGTGAACTACAGAATCTGCCTCTGTGGTGTCATCCCTTGACAATGTGTCTCCCAGCGTCCTGTTTACCATCCCTTCCAAGATATGATGTTATTTTTGACCAGATATCTGGGGAACAGCTGGATGTCTGTGTTCTCTCCCTCAATCAAACATCTGAAGGCCTCTGAACAGCGTGGTCGGAGGCCAGCCACCCACTGTTTTATGGTCGCGTCAGAGCACTGCTGATCTGTAGCCTCCTATGTTGAAGATGCTGATCTGCTTACGCTGTGAGCCATTGTACAAGATCTTTTTGAGAAACCCTCTTTAATGGAAAGAATACCGTGCGCTATAGCTGGCTGATAAATGCAGTGTGTTGCATAAGTCTTTTTTTTTTTTTTTTGTTACAGAGACACCAATGAGTCACGGCTATGGCACATTCTGATTTCCAGTTTTGTCACCATCTGTTTTCTCTCCTTTCCTCTGCTCGATGTTCTTTTGATCAAACAATATCTCAGTGTATGGCCTTATTTTGATCCACCATTATAGTCATAGTCTGTATAAAAACCCACTTGGTATCCCAATAAGCGTCCAAATCCCATTATCCATCCAGGGTAATAATATAAACCACATCACATCCTATCAGGATGATAAAGTAGGGCTGGCCCGCTATGTGTCGTGCCGCGAGAGCTGCACCAGCTTTCTTATTTGATTTGTCCTGATGCACTCGCATTCATGCTGGTGTTTATGAGTGGCAAATTGCTGTTTGATATCTAAATAATGTCAAAGGGGGATCCTCTTCTAAGTTACAGGAGCGAGGTGAAAATCGCAAGCACCCCCCCACACCTCACCTCCCCCAGTCAGCCATGATGGATTGGTTTTAATATCAGGGGGAAAAGCAAAGATGCACAGTGATTTAAAGAGAGAAAGCTCCTACTAAATCTATTTTTTTGCTTTGTCTCTGCGTTTCTTTCTTCCCGAGCAGAGGCAAGACGTCTTGACAATGACGACGTCTGTTGCTTTTTGTGCCGCTTCACGAGTTGTTTGTGAGTTGTCAAGAAGAGTACACATCTGGTGACGGTTTGATTTCTTTGTCAATTCTTTATAACGGAAATGTTTTTTTTTGCTTTCAAATCTTGTCAAAGCTGCTTTCATGTATGGACTGCAGCTAGTATAGCCCAATAAATTCACACAGAAAATGTAAGCCTTTGATTGAAATTAGGTCCGTATGATTGGATGCACGACGGGAAATGTAGGTTATTGTAAAAAAAATGTTAACATCTCTATAAAGCAAAGTCAATCAACAGCCTGTGGACTAATGTCCCTTTGTTGTCTTTTCAATACACATTTTTTTTCATCCTGGTACAAAGTCCACTATGTCCTAAATCACCCAGACTACTTTTTCTCACAAGTTTCTGGTTTCCTCACATTATGACTCAGAGAGTTTGACAACTGTTAGAATATTTTCTACAAAGCTCTCAGTCTGAGGTAGTGAAAGCTGTGGGCAGTAGAGGGCAATGTTGTGCTGCAGACAGCGCAGGCGGAGGAGTTCAGAGGAGGAAGCAGAGAGAAATGTGCATCTTTCTGCATTGTCTCTCACTCTGATCACTTCATTTTGAACTCCCTTGCCTTCCCAGGGAGCCAGTGGTTTCTTCTCATATGTGCAACATTATCAGGCCGACAGCAGGGCTTTGGAGAAAAGGCCAAGTTTTATTCCTGTCCGTGCAACCTCTGTATTTTTTAGGTCTCCAAATGCTGTTTGGCATGACGTAGCCCTGCACACAATATACTAGGAGTAACACAGACACACGCACGCATAAATACACATGCGTATTTTCTTTTATTTGAAGTTATTGTACTGCACTTTAAATGGTTTCACCTATTTGAAGCGAATGTACTTGCAAGATTCTTGTTCTTCAGAGTTGTATCCTCATGATTGTTTTCACTTATTGTAAGTCGCTTTAGACAAAAGCGTCTGCTAAATCAAAAACACAATGTAATGTAATGTTGTTTTGTCCCTTCTCCGAACCTTAACCTCACGTGAACACCTAACCCTCATGCTAACCCTCTAACTAAAGGAGCCCCATAGTAAAATGGACTAACATGTGTTGCTCCCCATAATGTTACGAAAAAACAATCCCTCTCACCACCATATGCGCACACACAGCCTTATTACACGACTTCAAAGCACTGAAAAGCACAAGAAGACAGTGCTTCACCGATGGGAAAACATTTGAACATCAGTCATGCAATTCCTCCGCTTTTTGTTTCTTGAATAGTTGTTCTCTAAAGAGCAAACTGGTTTCAAAGTAAAAAATCCCATATGGTTCAAACTTGGGCTCGGAGTAAGGAATACGTGGCAGCAGTGACATTCATCCGGCAAAGCACAAGTTCCTCCTTTAAAGCGTACAATATGTTGCCAAATTTAAGCTGTCAGTGCTGTAACGAAGCTGCAGTTAAAGCCTCTACCCCTCCCATCTTTTGGCTTGCTTTCTAAAAGGAGACATACTCCAGAAAGGCTGGCTCAGCTGAAGAAAAACTTCTCTTTTTTGACTGTTTGTTGTTGTCGTGTGCTACATTCACAGTGTTTACAGTCTATCACATATGATTGCACAAGTGATTCCATTCAGCTGTCACGCAGGAAGAAGCTCTGCCCTTTTCTCCAGTGTTTAGATACAAGCTGAGACTATCTCTTATGGCAACTCTTTATTTAAATACACAAGGAAAATAATAACTGTTAGAGAATAAACAATGTTCTTACATTTTTACATGTTTCGAGCAAACGTCTGCGATGGAAGAGGCCCAGTGATTGAACCTGTGACATTTAGTTTAGCTGCTTTAAGAATGACGCTGCTTCTCTGTTTGTCCTCTAGATTATGGACAGTATAGCGTGATGTTTCTCCTGGTAACCATGTCAGGGTTTCTACATTTTTTGACATCTAGGGTCATAGGTATAAGTAGGATTTTATTGATCCCGGTATCGATGCTGATCGTGTTTATCTTCTCTTTTGTTTTGACTTTTGATGTCGGGTATCCTGCCGTTAAAAAGACAGTTGAGCCACTGACTAGAGATGTAACTGTGCACAATATATGATGTTTGTATATATTCTAATGATTACAATATATGCTGTTTACTATTTTAGGCTGTGTGTGTGGTGTTTCCTCCTAATGGTGCAACCTTTTTATTTCAAATGCATGGATATCACTTTTTGTCCTATGGTTTCTTCAACCTGTTGCTATAGACTTGCATCACAGCCTTAACTGGGGTGGTTTGATTAAAAAAAAAAAAAAAAAAAATGATTAGATCTGTTCTTTGCATGTGGAAAGCTTAAGACACTGTCATGTTGGCGACATGTCATAAACACACTTGCACCACACCACACATGCATTACTGACAATCTGTGCTGCCTCACTGCGTATGTGCTCAGTTTAATTTTCATATTTTTGCATCACACCCGGTTGGAAAATGTTGGCTGTTTTGAATGTGCATAGCTCTCTGTAAACCAACACATTTAAAGCAGCATTTCATGAGCTGTGTGTTTAAGCAGCAGGTGATTTTAATATTAATCAGGATTCACATTTCCGCACAGCCTGCTCTGCGGCGCAACGTGTTTCATGCACAACTGTATTGCTGCCACTGCTGTGGTATTATTTAGTTTTTCATGCTTGTATGATTGGCTGTGTTGTCAATCTTTCAGTTTTCTCGTGGCATGCTTGTGAAGCTGTCTGTGCATGCTGTATATACATGTACTATTTCTCTATCATTCCTTATTTTACATGTACGCAAGTGCAAGTTTACAGGAAATTGTAAACATTACCACCACTGTGGCAAATATGTTGGCAGATTTAGAGACTAGATGCGTAGTCACTGTTAGTCTTCTTGTTCTCACTATTCACAAAGTATTGGCTGTGTATCCAAAGCATAATATAGCTAATTACTTTGTGCCATAGAGCTCCATTGTTGTTCAACACTATTATAAAACACATCAATGAGCCATACATTTGCACTGAATAATGTGTTGCTTCATTACCACGAACACAAACACTGTAGTTTATTTTTTGAAGTATGAACTAAATACTCACAAGCCCAACATTGGCCCCAAGGAGTCCTCCTTTGAACGGCTTCAAGCTCAGATAAATGGCCAGCAGTAAAACATGAACCAACATTGAGTCTTGTTATGTTCTGTCTTCCATTCTCTTTTTACAAGGCATGGCACTTCCTACAATAAATGTAGCGAGCCAATGAAATCAGCCTTTGTGAAAAGCCACATGATTGATGGGCAAAGGAGCTGCTACAGCAGCATAGACAGGCCTTCAGCTTACCTCCGGGCGTAATTCCTTCTCCCAACTGGCATGCTACACTAAGAGATATACACTTCAATTATACATGTGTATGGTGGGGGCGCAGGCCCTGCTGCGTTGCCCGAGAACTGATCAATATTTCAGCTCCAAGGGAACCAAACATCTAGCGGAGCAGCTGCTGCTTTACTGCTTTACACACTGGAGTGGCACACCCAGTTATACACAGCTATATACTGTAGGTGTGTGTGTGTGTGATCGAGGGAATTCAAGGGCCACAAGAGCTACTGCCGAGGTGACAGTAGGGAGAGATGAGAGCCTCAAGGAGGTGTTAGGTCTGTGTGAGTGGCGCGTATCGACTTGATTCTCACTTGTGCCATCTCTAGCTCATTTCTCCTTCCATCACTACCTCTTTTCCCTTC
>CALSBV010010214.1:9662962-9696541 GCA_943590825.1 Bovichtus diacanthus | reverse complement strand
ACACACACACACACACACACACACACACACACACACACACACAGAGTGAGCTTGTCCTTACATTCTGCTATCAGCTCACCCAGGGCTCAGCATTGCCTGTGTGTGGGATAGAGAGGGAAAGAGAAAGCGTTTCTGTCTTCTCTTGCACTTTGTTGTTCCAGGGCTTTGACATGTCAATATCAACTCTTGTTGAAATATACCTTGTCAGAATACCTTTTTTGAATCTGAAGTCTGGCAGTGTTCCTCCAGTCCTTTCATTGTTGTATACTTCCTGCATTCCTCCACTTATTGTGATGCATCTCCTGCATTCACAGTCAGTACCCTGCAGTTTGTCTGTTAGGCATTTCCGACAGGATTTACAAAATGTCAGAAGACCAAAACCTGGGTGACAAACTGAGACCTTACCCGGCGAGCACTGAGATCTGTCGTTGGCAAATCTGGGGATGTTGTAGAATACAAAATCTTTTAGATTTTTTTTTTTTTGGAGTCAGGGTCGAGCCAGCGAAAACACCAGAGGCACTGAAGCTAAAAACGAGGAACGAAAAGATTATGGAAGTTGTGCTGATTAGGAGGTTTGTGTTGTGTGCAGGCATATATTATAGAAACTGGAGTCAGTGTGGATGTTGACAATGGGCTTGGCCTGTCATTGAAACTAGCTTTAAGGAAAATGTCAGAATTGCTGCACTAAAATGTCAGAATTACTGCACTACTACTATTCTTTCATCTTGTTGATTTCTCATCCGTCTCAGACCAGCCTTGGCTATGATCCAGGGCATATAACCTGTCAGGACACATATAACTCAGAGTCCACATTTCCTCTGCTTTCAGGACCTTAGTCAGTTTTCAACTCCATCTATTATACTCGAGTCAGTTAAGAGACATTATCCATCTTTGTCAGTGTCTGTCTTCCCCATATTGTACCTAAGAGTTTGCCTATTTCTTACAGGTAAAAAAAAAAAGTGTGTTTTCATACAAGTGGCATTTGTATTCATATACACAATGGAATTGTGAACATTTGCCTCGCTTTCTGTGGAGTCTGAGGATGATAAGTTTGGTTGAAAGTTGTCCCTTTGTTCAACTACTTCCTAGATTAGCATGGCATGCATGTTAGCTGACGATTCTGGTGACACTTCCCAACATATTTATTTGTATCACTATCACCATGTCAAAGTTCCCCCTTGACCCGTGTTCATAATGCAAAAAAATCAAAGGCAAGATTGTTATTATCTTTAAAAAAATCTATAACCAAGGTTTTCAAAGTAGGAGGCTCCCCAGTGGGGCTCTAAACAGTTTCAGGTGAGGCTCAGTAAAGGGAAGTGAAAAAAATATTATAGCTTAAATATAGGCTTGGTAAAGAGAGTTCAGAAATACAGTAGTTCTGGGGAATTTTACTGTTTTTCCCACATTCACAAATGCCTTAGAACAGATTTCTTTTAATGAATTTTTGTAGTCTGAAGTTATGTCAAACAGCAGTATTAGGCTGTCTTGGCTCAATTGTTGAGTGTCTATTGGATCAAATAACATAATCATGTTTCCATAGGCATCCAGGAATTGAGCAAAACTAAGCAAGTAAACTGAGGGTGCTGAGGGGGGCGCCTTACTACGAGCTTTGTCTGAGGCGAGGCCCACAGGCTCAGGCTTTGAAAACCCCTGAACTAAAAGACAGACTGCCATGAAATTAGCTGAACACCTCACACGATGAACCATTTCCATTTTGGTCACTCCTCAAGCTAAAATGTCAATTTTGCACACAATATAGCTGTCAATAGTTATTTCCCCACTAATCTCTGTCACCAACCAAGCAACCTAACTGATAGAAGAGCTATTATAATTGTAGTACATTTTTTCTTATTGTAAAGTCAACAATTTCTTTTTGCTGCACAATATGAGCTTTCCACTGTCCAACAACACAAACCACAACATCTTCCTGCTTGAGCTTGTCTCGTTTTTAATGTTGTTGCTTGGCTTGACTGCATTGGACCCAAATCATAAGCTACAAACCCACAGAGTGGATCATGAATTGGAGTGAATTTTATGAGAGTAAATGGAAGCAAAAGACTCAAAAGGTAAATTAAGCTTGAACAAACTGTAATTGCTGCTGCTGCAGGGTAGTGTAATTAAAGATAAAGAATTTTGTGCTCTATGCTAAACATTTGGCCTTGCACCTACGATTACAGATGGCAATATAAAAAGAAAAGAGAAGACCATGAGATGTGGTTTAAAGCTCCACTTAAAAAAAACGTTCACGTTCATCAAATGTTTTATTTTCTAATGTTGGTGGATGCAATATTAAAATGTATCAACAATTACATATCAACAACATATTTCTATCACACTTTTCTACAAACAAACGGATTCAAGTGGTAGCATTGCGTACACGCAAATCTGATGACCCCCTGTGCACATTATGTTTCTGTTGAAAACTAATTAAATATCCACTGTGTGAACACATTTTGAATGAACTCAGACGTAGGGACGTCACGATACCAGACATTTAGTAGTCGATACCAAAATTAGTAAAATTCCACAATTCTCGATATCCAATTCAACACCACGGTAAAAAACAAAACAATAATGTATTTAAACATACACTCCTTTAATAGCGTTTGCATACTGTTTTCAGTATCATTATTTATCCTCTAATATCAAATTTATATTGCTTCTTGTCAAAATCTCAATTTTCCGAAATAACATTTGAACACATCATGATAATGTTATAACTTACCTTCCACAATACTGCTTTTTACTGAATAGAGCTTGAATGCATCATAATTTCACTCAATGGATCCTCGCTCTGTTAACATTAGCTGTTTGCTCCGTTATTTTACGGCACCTATGTTACCTTGGGTACTGTAGAAAAACTAGCACCGTCACTTTTGCAGAATTTTGGCATCGACTTATCTGTTCTCGTGACATCCCTACTACATGTACAAATTATAAAAGGCCCAAAATGTTAATAACAAACTGTACTACTGTACATCATTGTTATGTTGGATTCTACTACCTATGGATATCATAATGTTTTTAATTCTTTACTGTTTAATTGTGGACGATACCCACTAGGTCTGATTATCACCCGAAATCTTGATTTAAATCAGGAACTATCAGCTCAAACAATAATTAAACAATAATTAAACAAAATTACGACTCATTTGATGCCAGCTTTGCACAAAAGTATTGAGGCTCAGTTGTATACCTGCTGGCCGGACAATCCTCATTAACAATGACAAGGTGGGTCTCCTTTAAATAGCTTCAAAAGATTATCTGCAGTCTAAAATAGCCTCAGATGGAGATATCTGAAAAATGAAAAATACTGGTCGATGAAAGTTTTTGCCGGATGGAAAATCGCATCATTGTCACCCTCATTTCTTAGAGGGATTCCACATAATTGGGCTGTTTCTCCAATAATTGCTGCAGTCTTCTCATCTTTGGCTGATAAATCGGCTTTTCCCTGTCCTCCCCCTGTTCTTTTTCTTCGTTTTTTTCCCCCCTCTCTCTGTTTAGTCCTTTATGACATAAACTTTTATATCAAACCCCTTCTTTTTTTTCCTTCAGGCACATTGCACACCTAAGGGCACACATTCACTGCCTCCATTAATGCAGTCCAAGCCTCTCTTTTCCCCCTCGCACCAGTCACTCCGGTGAGAAAGAACCCTTTTCTGCTTCAGGTTCTCACTAGCTGTCTCCTCCACTCCTCAGGAGTGTATAATGGTGATAGTAAGATGTAGGCATTATTTTCAAAGTATCTAAATGTAACTTCTATTCAGCAAGAGATGGTGCCTGGTTAGTGAATGAGACCCTATCTACCTCAGATCCAGCGTACAGTATAAAGTAAAGTATAGGTCTTCACAGATCCACTCCTAGTAACTGAGACTCAACCAGAGTCACCTGATAATCAGACACTTTGCCACTTCATTGAACTTCATTAATCAGGCAAACATTGTGTTTAAGTTAAATGTTTTTCTCTTTGGGAGGTGATGTTATTTTTTCTCCGATCAATCAGCAGTGACTGACATATCTGTCACATTGACGTCTTTTTTTGAGTTGCCACAGAAGCGATGAGCAGTTACTATGGAGCATCGATGTAACATATTCCATGCTGGTCAAATAAATAGTTGCTTTAAGAGTTTTTAGTTTTTTTTGTTGAACACAACTAGATAAGCTACGTTATCCCATCCACACTTTTTTGTCACCTCCCATATTTTTATGGCAATGTATCTGTTGCTATTTAACTGGGTCTGGCACAGGAAGATGATGTCTCCATTCTTAAACCCACCTACATAGCATTCATGAGAACAGCAGCAGACCTATCCTAATTGCTGAAGAACATTGCAGATTGGTGGCAGGTATTCAGAAGTTTGAATCTAAATTATATTAAAACAAACTGGGACTTATTTTTGGAATTCCTCTCTATGTCTTTACATTGATTGCGGGACATACATTGCTATTCTGTTTGTTAATTTGTGGAGCAGCATGCTGCTGCCAGTGTTTCCGTTTTCTCTCTATTTGGGATTAATTATCCTCCAGTCTAATTCAGGCCAACTCTGATGGCCTGTTTTTTTTCATTTTGGCTTTTTGACTATTTTAGACTACAGAGCATTTTAAACAGCTAGTGAAGCGATTTAGAAGTAGGTTTGGGGTAGTTTTTCCACAGGTCAGTTTAACATCAGGTTTAAAATGTTGGACCTGTGAGGACCTCTTCTTGAAAGTCTGTTCGACACACATATGCATGCTCAGTCCTATCTGCCCCAGCTGACATTATTGGCCACAAGGAAGCCTGGAGCCTCCGTCCCTGTCATTTTCTCTGCCTCTCTATCATCCACACCGCCATCTCTCTCATCTCTCCTATGCTGGTGACACATGCTGGTCACAGAATTTCACACCGAGAGGATTTGTGATACTGATACCCACTAGTCCTGTGCCTGTCAAATGACTTACAGTATTTCTACCCCTACCCCCCCCTCCACCTCAAGGCGTTGGCTATGCTGCCAAAACTAGTATCAAAGTATCAAAGCTTTAAAGCCAAGAATCTTCCCGAGTGCATGAGCCTGCTGCTTAGCTTCATAGGACTTCTAGGCCTTTGAGGTTATTTGCTTTAACTACAAAGTCTCAGGGTTTAGGCTAAAGGAGCTGTGGTAGATATAGGCCTATGTAGGCGCTCACAGTTACATGTACACTTATATAATGCATTACAGCCGGATTGTGTAATGTGTGTTTTTGTTTATTTTTTCAATGCTGTATGATGGCAGCATTTACTCACTTAGAAAACATGTGCACACGCCTGTTCATACAGGTACAGGCATAACATGTGAATAGTTAATACGGGCATGCAGACATGTGGAGCTAGCATGTTATCGAAGTCCCCGGTAGCTGACAAAAGTGCTCCCAGCCTCCCAACCAGCGTGTTGGCTAAATGGAAATGCCTTGTTTGCTTTTCTTTTGGAAAGCCTCCAGGGGTCAAACAACAGGGCCCTGTCAATTACACTCCAGTTGCTGTGGACCTCTATGCAAAACCAATGCTCATTTGCAGCCTCATTGTTTTGTGCTATGCCTGTGATTCCCCCTTCAGTGCTTGCCCAGTTGCCCACAAGTCAGTCATTTGAATGACCACCTCGAGGGGGCAGGGAGAATTAGCCTCAGCTTTTACAGTCTTATGATAGCACTATGAGAGCTTCATAATTGCTTGTTTAGCACCGACAGCCACTAATAGGACTCTATGAAGCGATTACACAAGTTTTTTTGTTCATATTTTCCAAAAGCAAGTTTTATATAGGCCTACACATTACAAATCACTGATTACTGATTAATGCTGCACCACAGTTTTTTGTTATCACCCTTCAGTAGACAATAAGTCAGCGTTATGGTGTAGTACTAAAACTGCTGGATATATATTTAAACTTTTTCTCCGTCTATTAATTCTATGCAATAAATTAGACGGTATAATTATCTTTAAATTGTCCAGGATTATAGAATTTGTCTAAAACTGTCCCCCTTCACGCCACACTACATGGCTTTTGTCTCAAGGGCAGCATAATAAAAGTTAATGCCATAATTTTACCAGGATACATTTCTTACCTTCCGCCATAGCAAATTAAACCAGTTTACTACGACACAGATCTACAATGGTTCGAGGCAGAAGCGGCATCACAACCTTCTCCCTTTATCTCTGTCGCACTTTTCCATCAGAGCTTTATGTCTCACAACAGCTCCCTCACACTTTCTTTTGCCTCTTTCCTGTTATAGTTAAGTTCTCTGTCACCCACAAAGGGCTCTCAGTAAAAACCCCCCAGAAGCTGCAGACAGGCTGGTTGTTGGTAGTGACAGTGACTTCAAGCTACATGCCTCTGTGCTGATGATGTTTTAATGTCACCCCATTGCCGTTCGCCCCTCTTTACTCAAATTGTGTGTGTGTGTGTGTGGGTAGGGGGGGGGGGGATATTTACCCCTGCGAGAATCGATTACTGCTTTGTTGACAGTCGCTGCGCAGTATAACCTCTCATTAGGTCTAACATATGCTGCGCCTGGCATTGCTGCCGATGCAAGCTGTTTTCTCAATGACATCTCCCGTGGCGTCAGGAATCGCCTTAACGTAAAGTTCTGAGGGAAATGTGCAGTCAATTATGTTGGTCTTGAAACGGTACACATTTGGAGCTTTGCTCAGGGAAACTGAATATTTGAATATATTTCCATAGGGGAGGCGTAACAGTTTAAAAATTCCAAATTTTGAATCCTCTTTTACTCGAAAGTCCTTCATTCACAAAACATTTGCATACACCAATAACTAATGTAAAACAAAGCTTGATTGACTTCTGTTGGCACACGCTGTTTAAATACTTTATTTATCCTTTAGCACAGTTGCTCCATTTTTATAATAAAATAATGTAAAAAAGTAAAAATGTGCACATTGTACTACAATATATAACAACAATAAATAAGTAAATTATTGCTTGAAAAGTACAGTGTAATACAGTAATAATGGCAAGTGATTTGAGTATTGCAGAGTTGAATAATTAACACAGAGTATTGCACCGTAGAGTAATTGCACAGGTAATATAAGTATAGGATATTCAAAACATTTCAGTACGTTCGTATTTGCAGTAGAGTTGGTCATCAGACATCTAAGAAACCTGTGAGTTTGTATTGGAAAAAGACGGAACAAGGTGCTGCTCATAAATCCTGTAGCATCGTGGAAAACTGGATGAGAATTGAGGTTAAAATATTTATTCAAAACACTTGTCACTATTGTATCCTCTGTTCAGCTTGTCTGTCTCAAAATATTCATAACTAGTCACGGCTGTTTTCTTGAGCGTTGACTACATCCTTTGAAAATCTGAATTGTTGTAAATTGAGAGATATTTTCTCTGCTGGGACGTAGTGTTTTATTTTTTTATGTATTTATTTTTTGTTTGGAACAGAATCAATTTGGAGGAATATCAAAGCTTTGAGGCAGATGAAAAGCACATTCTACCTTTTGAATTGGAAATCCATCATGAACAATGTCCACATTCGGATTGTGCCGAGACTGGTGACAACGTCTTTGACCACAATGCAAATTCCACATCATCACAGAGGGAGCTAACCTGGGGAACATAATGGAAGATATGCCCCCCCCCCTCTCTCCTCAATGTCTTGTTAATCCAGCTTGGGATAGGTTCAAGAGAAGTTCAGTCACAGATGAGACTTTGATTTGGGAGTTAAGGTTGGAGGGAAAATAAATAAATAAACTGTGTGAAAGTAAAGTTTTCAGTCCATAAATACTGAATGACATGCATCTTGGGATAGGGGGATATTTTTACTTTCAGCCAGTGTTTGCAGCTGCTAGAATGTCTGAATTCCAGCTCAGCAAACACACAGTTCAGTGTTCAGTACCAGAAATTGTCAGACTAGAACTGAGATACTGTGTTAAAATTTCCTAAAATTACTTTTCTCTCAAAGTTTCCATCGACAATGATTCCGCAAAAAAATTCCGAGCCTCTATGTTGAGTTACCAGACATTGTTACTCGTCCCACACGGTCTCATTGCCCGTGTTGATAAAGCCTTCACAAAAATGTGCTAATGTTAAATCCCCTCCAGCAGAAGACTTTCATCTTCGCAGACGCACCAGTTTATGAGCTACTTTGTGAATCTGAACATCCTTTGCTGGCAAGTCCGGTGAATATATAAAAACAAGCAAACAGACAAATAACTAAATCAAACCATGGCTTGCCGAGAATCCTCCCCTCCCACGTTTGCCGTTTGTATTCAGCAATGTTTGTATTGGGAACACTAGTAATTTAAACTCGCCATGCATATAGATAAAAGACTGACCGAAAAAAAGAACGGCTCTGAGGTTTTGAATTTGAATATACTGCTCTGTGGTGGCTGATGGCTGGGGTTGAAGATGATCAGGCTCTGCCACAGTGGTCTGGGCGAAATTGGCTCTGCATTTCAAGGTAGCTCATGTCTACTTATGCCATTTTTTTCTGTTGACACTGTCATGTTCTTCTTTATGGCTTTGAAAAATCACAGGCTTTATTGTGCTCGGGGACCAATGGATCACAGAGAATTTGTGGATCCCTTTATCATATTCAGGCCTTTGTGCTTGTAAATCAGTGTGGCTCTGCTGTAGGTTGGTTATTATTTCTAAATTTGAATGGCAGATCAGAGTCTTTAAACAATTGCACCTACCTGGCACAGACTACAAACAGCCTCCCATAAGGCTTGACTGTCTTCCTTGGAAATTGTGTAAAAATAGCAAGGTCAGCCCCCCCCACACACACACACACACATAATCCTAAAGAGTCTCCTCACCAGGGCGACATACCCGCCTCTTGAATGTCAGATTTGTGATGTCACACACTCGCCAATCCGGAATTCTTGTCAACCCTGGATGTTTGGCTCAAGCAGCACAACAATTGGATAAAATAAGCGGTTTTGTGAATATTTCTAAGGTGCATGTTTCATGATTGTAATTGAGGCAAACCATCTTTTTGCCTGATAATCAGATTGAACTGCCAACCGACATAATGCTCATTTTAGTCTTGTTGGGAGGGGGTATTTTGTCTCCCCCTAACCAATCAGTAGTGATGGACTTATCCAGTCTGCTGATGTCATTTTCGTCTGGGCTTAACTTTTTAAAGTATTTTAAGAGCTGTTACTTCAAATGATGTGGCCGCCAGGAGCCAAATTCAATTAATTAATTCCATGAAATAGGTTTGTGGTACTGTGGTAGCATTTTCCCATTCTCCTTCTTTTGTTCTTTCAAGTTATTCCAATGGCGCACGCACATATCTTATGTAGAAAATTAGTGCAGTCTTTCTGTTACTTTCGACCAATCATTCTCAGTGTCCTCGTTGTAAAGGTCCCAATATGTGTGTATAATTTTCTTATGTTGACTATCCCTGAACTGCAGTAACTGAAATGTCAGTATGAGTTTATGCTTAAAGCCAAGCTAGTAGGTACCATGGGACTGTGCACCATCTGTACTTGTTTATATGTCATTTCCCTGAAGTGTTTCTCAACATGCTGTTCATATAGTATAGTATATCTATATTTTTTAAAGCTATAGAATAAGGCATAACATGAATGAGGAGCAAGCAATTTTTTTTTCCAAAGAAAGATTCTACAAAAAAAACATGCTTTCACACCTGACCTATTTGGCTCGGTTAAAACAAACCATTGTGCCTGTGTACTGCCGTTTGTTTGGGCTGCTATGACCCGCAGGTGCCACAATTTGACGCGCAATTCAATGTTTCTTTGGTTCTCAATCTAAAATGAATGGTTTCAGATCACATTGGCGTTAGATAAAATCCAAGCTGCATTCTGAACCATCAGAGATGTAGGTTTAATGACGAGTTTTTTCGCTCCATGTGTTATATGTTTCTGTAGGTCCTGTACTTCCATACGTCCCTGCGGTTGCCCAGCACTGTGGTGATTCTGGAGCTGGTGTCGTTGTCTCCCAGGCCCGACGGCTCCCAGCAGGCTCTGGGGCGAGGCTTCACTGTCCTGGAGCTTTTCACCAACAGGCCAGAGGCTCTGGCTGCTGATGGCGACATAAGGTGATTAGCATTCTTAATTACACTACCAAGGTATTCATTTGGGTCTCACGAGGAGACGATTGAAGGACAGTTATGGTTGTGGGAAGGGGGTTGCTGCTTGAATATCATCCAGGGATTGCCAGACTTATGATTATATATACTTATACCTGTTACCTGTATATCTGTTATACCCTGCTATACTATGTAGAACAGCATGCTGGATAAATTACTACTTTTGCGAAAGCAGTTTTGTGTTTGCTCTGTTGTCAGGATTTAGAAGGGATGATCAGGGAGCTAGTTTGGTTGAGAGACGCCAATTATTGACACTAGAATTAAATGTAGCTATATCAACATTAGACACATGTTTTTGTTACATTTGCAACTATAGCCGCTCCATTCATTCAGTCAGTCATTCATTCAGGTTCAATGTATCCCCTAGGCTGAATCTCCACCATGGATCACCAAGAAGCCTCCTCCATCCCCCCACGAAAGATACGGTTGACTGTAAGGACCTTTTTATTATATGCTCTATTTTTCAGCCTATTCACTTCAGGTGTTTGTCCCCAGAGTAATGCAGCATGAAAGCAGAGCAGGCCACAGTACATGTGAGACTTTGCTGTGTATATTGCTGTGTATATTTTCAGTTTAGTACCTATGCTTTCCCGAGGTGAGAGCCTTGACATCAACAACATCTTTAGCTACACACGACAATAAAGGGTGCAGTGCAACAGTTCTGTTCGGCGCCCTGTTACAACAGGCTGAGCTGTTCCAGACGTGTAATATCATACCAGTGTTTCACCAACACTTCATGTAGTCTAAAGGGATCATGACAGGTATAACCTCTGGAGACTGAAATCCATAATCGGATGCTCCGTTGTGTCGATTTTTAGCTTGGCATAGAATGAATCTGCAAAGATGGAACAACTTCTTGTGGAGAAAAATAATAAAGTATCAGAGTGATGGCTTATGCTATAGCAAAGTGCAGTAAAAACAAAAAAGTATATTAAATAGCAAATCATTGAATTTATCTAACCTAGCTCAGCTGGCACCGCCATCCTAAAACCTTGCTGACTTGGAAAAACTCCCAGTACAAATCTTTTTATGAGGCAAAACAAAATAAATGTTCGGTGTGAAAACTCAACAAGAGATACCAGCGCAGTAGGTGCTGTGAGAAAACAATAACATGGGCATTATAATGGGAAATGAAATGTGAAGAAGAAAACAAGTGTGGAATGACACAAAGATGGGTTCTCTGTCAAGTGTCTGAATTGTCTGCCAGGTACCATCGCAGCAGGGTGGGTCACCTGCATGTAATGTCTGTCCGTTCTTTTTCTAGTTTACTTTTCAGCTATATTTTTATTTAGTGAGCCTGTGTGCAAGTTGTGGCCAAAGTTCTCGCAGTGATTATAAAGATCCTAGCACTCTGCATGATGTCCAACAATTGCACATACACTGAGTTGGTAATGAAGAAATTATTACCTATGATCGAATCAATGAATATAGCTGTGGCTCTCCTTGCTGGAGGTTGACGGCTTGGTTATTCTTCTGGCTTTGCGTGCGAGTTGTTTTGTGAAATTCATAACTATTAATCGGATTATCTTTGAATATAAGACTTGTATCAGCTTAACATTTGAGAACAAATCTTCTTGAATTATTGAGTTTGCTACTGAAGCTCAGGGTTCGTCTAGATATGTCCTCGCTTGGCCTAAAAACCAAGGCTATGAATTACAAAGCACCGTAGTGCCTCACAGTATGAATAACACTGTGCCCAGTGAGAGCCAGAGTTCCTGTCTTGGCTATCATGTCACATGAATATTAGAAAACCTTCTCTCAAACGGACTCTTATGCTCGCTGAATTATTAACCACATGCCTGTTGTTTAGTGGAACGTTGCTTTTTTGTTCTAAGGGCCATATTGCTGCCACTCTCGCTGTTGCTCTTTTTTTTTTTTGGTCAGATCCCTTTTAAAAAAATTTTACATCACTTTTAGTTTCATCCGCCGTGACAAGAACACACAGTCGATGTATCTCCTGCTTGTTGTGAAGCGTTTTGAGTGTGCATCTATACAGAGAAACAAGTATCTAAAAGTGTTCTGTGCTGGAGTGAAATAAGTACATTTCCTTATGGCCGTCATTCATGTCTGATTGTGTGAAAGAATTATAATGAGAGTACAAGCCCTGGAGTCTGACTTTTTTTTTTTTTTTTTTCTCTCCTTCATGCATTACAAATTCCACATTATTCAGTTTCCCTTTTGTTTTTGAAAGCACCGTTGCCCCGGATAAGAATAATACCATCATTACTTCTTGAAGTGTTGCAAATAAAGTTGGGGTTAAGAGTTGAATTGAATAAAAGTGAATGAATTTAAACTACAAATGGACTCTATTTCCACACATCTCCCACCATCATTATTATGGAGGGTTCTTCCTTATAATCCTAAAACAAGCTGACGGTTTAAGACGAAGACAAAAGACGGACTGCGTGGCTGGGCCGGCTCACTCTGGTTCAGCCGCACCAATGTCAACGACGGTGCACTGAGCTCGGTTGGTTTGAGTTCATTTAGGTTAACTCATAGATGCAGACAGAAACTAAATCAAAACGCATCGGGGATGAGGGTTACAATTCATTGTGCATCACAGACCCCAACAAAACATTTATCTCTGTATTCATGCCGCTCACACGAGTTGGTATCTTCACTCTCCCTTTCTCTTCTTCGGCCTCTGCCCCCACTCCGGCTCGTATTACCTAAGACCTGCCCTCTTGAATGTTGGCAACACATCAAAAACAACAACCATCAAGGCACCCTTTGAACGCGACAAGACTTAAATCAGCCCGGTGGGAACGACAAGGGGCTGCGTTGGAGTGGGAATGTTGTTTCATGTAGTGGAGAGAACACAAAATGTGAAGGATGTTTTTTTTTTTTTTTTTTTTTTGTTGAGCAGTCCTCTGCGTAGGGACCCCTGCTGTGGTCTTAGCGAATGAGCAGGCAGAGTGTTTTTATTATGCAGTGCAAATGTTGGTGTAAACATGGTCTAAACGGCACACAGTTTGTCTGAGGTAGCTTACAGCTTGAGGCCAGGAAGAGCACTCTTCTGTAAGGCTGTTTTGTGTGGTAGTGTGAGAAACCTGAGATCTGGATTTTCTTCCTCTCGTTGAATGCCACATCCCGGGCCAGCATTTTGTTGATTTTGTATCATTGTGATAAAACTTGTTGAAAGAAGCTAATATTGACTAACATGACCTAGTGCTTGTCCCCCTGTGTCTTCGGTGCATTTTAAAAGTGCTTGCAATTACATCTTTAGCGCGGCGCATACTGTGTACATACTGTATGATACGTTACTGCTATGGTAGCATGGGAAGAGTAAACAAACCTTGGTCCTGTCATTTACACAACGGAGCTTATTATCCGTTTCAGAGCCAGTGATTGTACTCTGTCCTCTGGAGTACACAGGTAGGTCAGCATTCTGCCCGCTGTACACAGTGCAGAATGTGGTCTTTGTCTTCACACTCCATTGAGAATTGTTTGCTGCATCAAAACATGCAGCAGAAGATACATTTGATATATTCTCAGTGGAGGTTGGAATAAAGACCTATGGATGTAAAGAGCGAGTGTACCGCGTGGCCTTGTGGTAACTCGGGTTCTAAGAAATCAATCTAGAATTAATGTTCCACTGCATATTGAGGTCACAAAGTTTCTTGAAAACTTTGACCTGCAATTGGCAGTACATGGTAAATCAGGAGATTACTAGAGTTGTTAGGATTCATTCTTCAGTGAACTTACAGTAAATGTCTGTACAAAACTCTATTAGATGAAACTTTTGACTCTGAACCAAAGTGGTATACTAACATGAGCAAAACAGACGCGAACCACTTTACAAAACATCTCTGGTCAAACAAAGGAAATGACTCGACATGTTTGATTTCTGAAGAAATGCACCGAGCAGCCTTGTGGATAACAAAGGCTTTCCCTGGTACTGCTTCAGTGCTGCTGTTGATGACATTAGCAACAGCAGCACTGAAGACAGTCAATCACATTAATTACTTCATTATTCTTATGCAGGCAGAAGACTGTAAAATATTCCTAAATGATTGCAAAACCTTTATAAAGACATAGATTAACACACAGTTAATGAGTGTCAGGAAGTAAGAGTGAGAGAATATTGCCCCCTTTATTGAACTTAGAATTGCTTTTGAATCGAATCATGACCCCAACAATTGGAATTGAATCGTGAGATTACCACAGAGTCTCACCCCTGCAGGGGAGGGAAAGTATGGAGTGATGGGAAAAACACATTTGTTGACAGTAAACAATTTACAGAATAACGCCAGCCTTATCCTTTTAAAACATGACATGTAAAGGCATATACATTCATGCATGGGGATGCAAACACTTTGTACACTTTGTTGCAATTGTGCAGCATGTCTATACAGAAATTTAATTCCAATGTATGTATTTATTGAGATCTCCACAATTCTGTCATAACAGAGTCCATAATTTTTCAACGACCGGGCCAGCTTTGACAACAGCCCATGGGCGTGTGTGTGGTTGTGTGTGTTGTGTGTGTTGTGGTGTGTGTGTGTGTGTGTAGGTGGATGTAATTGCCAGAGTGCGCAGGGACAGGCAGGGTATATACTGTAGGTGGCTGCCAAACACTATGTTTGTATGTTCTACTGCCTAGCCAGGCTCTCTGCCACTGGCTGAATAACACACACACACACACACACACGCACATTTCCCCCCCGGGGATGGGCTAATGAATGATAGAACTAGATAGAGAAACACGAATACATGAAGAAGATAAAGGAGGGAAGTAGAAAGAGTTTGCATGGTAGAAGACCGACTTGGTGGAAACAGGAATGCAAGGTGATGTGATGCGTCTATTCTCATAACTCTAATTGGAAGGATTGTCATGTTTTTAATTGAACGTCACCGGATGGCATAATTAGATGGGTAGATTAGATTTGAGAAAGAACTGGGCTGATTGAAAGATAAGAAGTGGTTAAGCTAAAAGGAAGAGAGAAAAAAAAAACAAGATTTTTAATGGCTCTAGAAAAGTGGTATTTTGGATAACCACGCTTTTCACTTTTAAGCAACAAATAAAAAAACATGCGTCCTCCTTTTGTTTAAACACAGTTTTAACCTATGAAATACAAATTAGACCAAAGGGTATGATATCAATGGAGAAAACCCAAATGCTGAAATCTGAATGGGGGACAAGTCGATCTGAATTGAAACAGAAAAAGGAGCAGTGAAACTAGGGAAGAAAGAAATAGTGGTAGTGGCATAGAAGTCAAAGCTTCTCTATTTTCCAGAGCTGGAGTCAGGGTCAAGAGGCAGGAAATGGGAAAAGAAAAGAAGATAGAGGAAGGGAAGTTGCCTTGGGGGTTTTGCAAGTTTTAGAGGATGGGAAGCAAAAAAAAAGGGAGGAGGAAACAAGCACGATGGGAGGCAGCAAGCTCATTGGCTTCATCTAACTTTTCCTCTGGACCAACTGGGAGGAAAGGGGAAATAGTAGAGAGAAGAAAACATGGAATAAGAAGGCTGGAGGGCTGCTCTCTGGGGCCCTCTTAGTGCGATGAGAGGACAAACAGATGGTACATTGTGTTCACATTAGCATATCCTAATGTGAAGCAACACACCGATGCATCAATTTATTGTGTGCACGTCTGCGTGTGTGGGACAGAAAGGTAGTGCAGTGACAAATTTTCTCACTGATATCCCAAAAAGCCTCTCTGTGGCCAAGATAAAGAGGTCCGTGGTGCCTTCAAAAGGCTTTTCCCTGCATATCTGACTCAAAGGCAACCCACATAAGTGTTTGTTTTCTCCACCTACGCCAAGCTTTATTGCTGTTTGGATGAACTTCCAACAAAAATAATGAAGTTAAACAACAGTTTCCCCCTGTTGTGGCTCCTCCACCTGGAACATGTTTCTCTTTAGGCTCATATTAAGCCAGGGCAAACTCTGCTTTACAACATTTAAACTGTTCTGTTATGTGTGTTCAAGATGCATTTATATACCTGATTGATATGGAATGGTTTTGATTCAAACTAGACCCAGTTCTTGAAAACCATACATGGTTAATCTTTCCCAAAAATCTTTCTGCCTGCATTTCCACCAGCTACAACAACAGTTTCTTTGATATAGACCAATACCTGTGTACTATTGTGTATTTATCTTGAGCAGCAATACCCCTCCATGAACAAGTTTTCTTTTTACACCATGGGCCCTATTCTTGTAGTTATGAGCAACAATCCTATCCTATTCTTAACATTCCTATTCTTATGATAACATTGTTCTCACCAAGTTATTTTGCTGACAAGTTGAAAGAAATGTCTCCGTACAAAATACCAAAAAAAAAGTTTGAAGTAATTTAGAAACGGAGATTTTATGGTTTGTTCACTGACAAGTTCATATTTGAGCCGTAAAATGTTCCACCCAGTGCGTATGTTGGTAACAATTCTTTAACAGCGACATTGAAGGAATCCAAAGCATGCGTGTTTAAAGTAAGTTACATGTTTGTGTATGAAATATTGGCTGATATATCTGTATTGGATACTTTTATGCCTTAAAAAGAAACCGGCTATTAATCAGAGAAAAATCAGCTTTCACCAGAGCCCAAGTTGACATTTTGAAATTGCTTTATGTCTGACCACCAGTCCAAAATCCATAAATGTACAATGATGTAAAAAAAACAAACAAAGTAAAGCAGCACAGTCTCACGTTCAAGAGGCTAAAGGCCGGGAATGTTTGGCAGTTTTTTCTTAACTTCATTTCATTTCAGCCCAAATCACCAAGTATTAAATTGTTTTTCGAGGTTTAGATCCCGGGTGCTCGCTTCACTGTTTGACAAATGGTCTCTGGGAAGTGACACGCTAAAGCACCAAAGTAGTGATTGCTTAGTGCAGTACCAAACATAGAAACAAATGCAAGTCACCACCTCAAACCCATTCACTCTTACATAAGTTGGCAGCACAACCTTCTCTCAAAAATTAGCCCATTTGTTTTCATCTTCATTACTTTCTTCTTCCACACTCAACCATCTCCCAAAACCACTGCCTCTGTTTGTCTGATGCTGAGCCATTTCCCCGCCGACTTCTTTGGTTTCACATCTCTTGCCAAGATGCTGCTCAACTGACTCTGAGGTACCTCACCACCGCTGTAAGGAAAATTTGGGGTAGTTTTCTAATCTATGCACAGCATCTGACTGAAACCCAAGCTTGATGCATAATGAATAACAAGAAATAAATGATGAAAAAGTTGCCGACACCTGGGCACCAACTGTGTCAAGAAAGTTCTATGCTTGATTTCCCCCCTCTCTTTTTCTCCCTTCATACCCACCCTACTTTTTTCTGTTTCATGTCGAGAAACACCTTTTCCACGAAAGCTGCTGTCGCCACTGAGCACGTTTGTAGAACAGAATCGAAGCCGTGCTGCAACCTCAGAGATTTCCCCAAACCATTTTTTTTTTTTTTTTTTGGGGCTTTAGACATAAGCACTTTTTTGTAGTGAGTTAACTGTTGGAGAGAGTTACAGCGTTTGGCTGGGATGAGTGATAGACAGGGAGGGAAGGAGGACACAGCGATATACAGCATCATCTTCTTTCCTTCTCCATCCCCCTCTTAATGACTTTCCAAATGAAGGCACGGCCCTGAAAATTGAGGAAAATCTGTCCGCAGAAGAAGTGAACATTCTACCCATCCTTCCTCTGAACTCGTATTTCTATACCTCTTTTGTTTTTGTTTTATATGAGAAAAGACTCCATTGCAAGAAATGTCTTTCTCCCTCAACTCCCTAAGATACAATTCATATAAAATTAATTTAACATAAAATCTTTCTTTTTTTCTTCTACTCTGTTGATCCCATTGGGATCCCATTTAGTTATTTTGCTGCTTTTATTTTCTTGGTAAAAAGATTACAAATGTTTACTTCTGTGGTTCTGAAGAATAACGTACCAGTTTATTTTCAAGTGTAACTTCTTGTCTTAAATTGTTTTTAAAATGCAATTCATTGTGACGCTACGGTTGGGCAATATCTGAACAAATTGGAGTCTTGTTGCTGAATCTGAACTTTATTTTTATATTCCAGATATTTAACTTGTTTTTCTTGTGGGCCAAGTTTGTCAGGCAGTTCTTGAACTGATGCATTAAAAGCCGATGTATACAGCTTATTGGGAGAAAACCTGCTGCGCGGTCAATATTTTGGCTGCACATGGATAGAAATGAAATGTGGGTCATGTGATGTGGGTATAATTTGGGCTTTATTGACTAGTATTTTCTTTTATCATGCTTTACAGTAAAAAGCTTAGATGGTTCAGATGACGAAATGACACTTCGACACTCCCAAAACAAATATAAATATATATATATATATATATATATATATATATTTATTTATTTATTTACCCTGCATACACTTATGAATTTACAGAAATTGGCAAGAATCTTAAAGGGGACATATCATGCTTATTTGTAAGATCATGTGCCAAGGACGGGGAGCCAAATCTGAAATTCTTGTTGAATCTCATGTTTTCTGATATATACTGTATACAGCCCACATCAAACTCTCTGGGTCGTCTTCATTAGTCTGTGGGTTGGCAGGCACTCCAATTACCCCAAACGTATGTGCACAAGCACTGAAAAGCGAGTTTTTCATAATCTGTCCCTTTTTTAATGTTTTTAGACGAGCACTGTTTACCGTGATAATTAGGAACCAAGAGACGTCCCAGCACTTAAACGCTCTGACATTCCACCAGTTCACTAAGTATAACGGCTCACCTTCCGATTGCTCACTGTCCCCTTGTTGATGCAGCCCATGGGAGTGAATGGAGCTTCCTGCATTGATTGTCACTGATGCTTTTGAAGGCGCAATCATTAACCCTGTCACGGTGAAAGATTGTGATGCTGTTCAGGCTTGAAGGAAGCCAACATACGCGGTGCATCTAACACCACTTGATTCACCTTCAAAAGGGTCTGTGCTTTCTGTCAATGGCAGGAATTGTGGGTCCTCACTTGTCATGGGAAGATCTGCTTGAAAGATGATGATATCTACCTCATTGCTCATACCTTGGTGCCTCATCCACGCTGCCGTGCTCTTCCGGAGGAGTGCATTCTCCAAGTTGAATGGTTGTCATTTCAGTTTAGCCCTGGAAAACAATGCTCGCAGTGTAATGGAACATTGCACCTCGGTCACCAGCACCCAAATGGAATATTGAAAAATGGTCTGCGTGTTGGGTGTCATGTTGCCTGTGACTCATTGCTTTTGGGGAAATATTAGACGCACCAAGGAGATTGATTCTTTGGGTGGGTTGGGGATAATGGTGGGGTGGAATATCATACCTAACTCATTTGTATGCATAGTGGCGGTTTGCTTGTTTGTCTGGAAATGCATGTGAAATGGTAAAACCGTTTTATACATAAATGCGTTATGTCTTTTCTGCAGACAGCAGTGTCCTGAAGGCTATTGATGGAGCACATTTGGAATGTGTGATAAAAAACCACCCCGCGCTGGTTTCCGTGATGCACCTCCTCCCAGAGAACGTCCTTATATCTGGAAATGAGAACATTCCCGGGCTTGCAGCTTCTCCAACAGGTAATATTCACATAACTGGGAAGGTGTAAGGTCAAAGAATGAGTAATACGCTCCCCCACAATAACAGACGCTCTTTTAGGATTTTTTACAATCTTCGACCCCAAGTGGGACCATGGGGTTGTTAAAGTTCATGTTTGTCGCGTCTCTTTAACACTTTCCCTTTGTTTCTTTACCTTCTGCGGCACAAATGAAAAACACTTTTTACACACGTCATTCTCTGTTTTTCCGGATTTTTCTAAAAAGGACTTTTTCTATTCACACAACTGTAGTCTAGGCTACCTGTTGTTCAGAGTGTTTTCCTTATTATTCACTCATTCATTCAATATGTGCCTCTTTCAGACGAGAACAAAAAAAATAAAAATCATATGTAGGTGTCTGTGTTTACTGCGGAGCTCGTTAAATAATAGTATGAGATTCAGTTATCAAGAGTGGAGCTGCTTTAAATCTTACACTACGGATGTACAGATACTCTTTGTGCACATTTAGTCCCTAACAAAAGTTGAAGTGAACAAAGAGGTCACCTAAACTAGATTGATCGAAATATGACATGGCTCAACCCAACACCTTCAGCACACATCAGGTGAAATCTTGCATTACATACTTTAACAAATTGTCTTTCTCCAGCTGCCAAAACAACAAACAAGACAGACTTCATGGTACTTAATAGTGGAAACTTATTTCCATCAGAAGTTGAAATGTCTGCAGTACTTAGAAAGTAAGTTTCTAAGGGGGAATGTAATGAAGTCTGACAGTGCAGAGCTATAATCATTGGGAGTCAGTGGGAGGTATGGTAGCTGGCTAATCCTCTTCATGTTCCGGGGCTGTGAGCAGCAGAGACCTAAGCTGCCTTTTAAGACCACAGCCACCGGTTTGATATTCACGCCGCATTCAGAACAGTCCAACTCTGCGCTCCAGAGACAAGGGCTGCAATGAAACGCTTGATGGCTACATTACTCTAGAAGAGATTACAATCACGCTCGCTATTTACTCTTTGTTGTGTCTGAAAGGGGTGATTTTGAACTTCACAGGCCTTCCCGCTTCATCCATTGGCTGAGATGCTTTCCCCAATCGATTCTAATACAATTCACGCCAGAGGGAAACCGTTTTTGTTGGATTGTTTGACACCAGCTGTGGTATCGCTCTCTGTGTGGTGTAAATATTCCAGTGATTGACATTAGGCAGCTTACCATCGATCAATGGTCATTTAGATGGAGCTGCTGTCTCTCAGAAAAGATGCAATCAAATATATTCATTATCAAGGAGTGAGCGTTGACCGTGCATACATTTGCTGCCAAAAAAGAAAAAAGGTGAGTGTTTGTTTCCTCATCCAGCTCATGGCTATTTCCATGTTGATATGCTCTTTGCACATCCACTTTCTCTCCGTCGCTCAACAACACATTACGCTACTCTTATACCAACAATGTCATATTTAAACATGAGGATTGCACTTAAACCCGGCCTTGGACAGTTTCACGTGTTGGTTAGTCCTACTGCGAGCGTCAAAGATGGCACGTGGCATTTTACAATTTCACAAGTTGTTTCCGTCATCTGCGTCTCGTTCGCAATGCGGGACAGGGGCGTGAAGTCCGAGGGGGGCAATGGCCCCTTGGACCCCCTGCTTCTGGCGCCCTTGTTATCAGCAATATCTCCGAGTGTGTTTTATTCACTGAAGACATCCAGAATGTAACGATGTGTTAAATCACCCGCCGTCATGTGAATAAGGGGAGGACAGTCCATGAGGGAGTATGAAATATGAAAATAAACCAAGCATGGTTAACAAAATATAAACCACACATTCAAGGAGTGAATATATAACATTAGACGTGGAGCGTCTCTGGAGTCCAGGGTGAGGGAGACATATTAATAAGTAAAGCTGCCATGAAACGGCAAATGCTCCTGGAAACCAACCCTTTGGCACTGACGTTGACGCTGCTGATAAAGTAACATGGAGTTCAGCTCACTTCATAAGATAACGCACACACACACACACACACACATAAGTAGAACCAGGCTATACACTGCATCAAACCATGTATTTTCCACTTGACCTCTCTCTTTTAGGTTTCTAGAACTGCCATGATAAATGTTCTGGGGATGACGGAGAATGTCTGGGAACTTTTGAAAATGGGTCACACATAGGAATAAGCTGAAATGTATTTCACAACCTGTTTTCCCACATTTATTTCACTAGATGGTGCTTTTCAGTTGGTTTACCTCCACACCAACCCCAACGGAACTTTGCTGAGCTGAAAGCACAATCGACGTGTAAATGTTATTGCATGTGGATATGTGATGCTATGTTTGTGCCGTCACCAGGAGATGCTCTGCTGAGGCCTCAGCTGCTCAAGATGCTGCCCTTCACCCTGAACAGACTGACCATCTCCCTCCAGCCGTCCCTGGAGAAGTTTGAGAGCCAGCTGCTGCAGCTGATCAATGCTGACTGCCATAACACAGTAAGGCCAGGCTTCTATAGCACGCACACAGCCTTGACAGACCCTATACATGACACATTAGGGACAATAACAGTGTCACTAGAGGCGTGCAACCATGTCCAATCGCTCTTTGGATCCATATTCTCATAAAGTGGGTCCGGACGTTTGATTTGTGCACCTACGAATAGATGTTCTGTTGAGAAAAATCAACAACAGATACAGTGTGAATATTGACGTTGCCACACTCGTAGTAGCAAATATGTCGCTATTTCCTTTAAGTGTATATGGTGTGCTTACAAGGGACAAACAATTCCCCTTTTATAGTTTTGTGATATAAATGCACATGCACAATCCCGATAACATTTCATCCTTCTGAGGTAACAGTTCGCTACACTCCTCAAATTAAAGATGGCCACGATGGCCTTGACATACCTCCGGCAAGATTATTCTCTCCAGCCTGATGCTTTCCTTTATCTCACTTTCCGTTTTCTTTAGTGTGCGAGCACAAGCTCTTTTACAGCTGCCACTGCAATTTAAGGCAAATCACCTCCCGAACTAAATGGAGCTTATCTATTCTCTTCCCCTTTTCTTGTCTACGGAAACCCAGATGGTTAACTGTATTTGACAGGTGCAACTATGGACTAGCAATTATTTGTACAGTGGCTTTGCACAGGCCCTATCTGTTCACTCCAGCCTAAGTGAGATGTGTCTTTGCTAGGGAAGAGAATTGATATGACAATGCTGTCACTCCATATCGCTTTCCCGCTGCTCTTTGAAACTGCTGGGCTACATCCTCAAACTGAAACAAAGGGGATCGAGGGAGTGTTTGGAGTTTATTAAGTGGAGCACAAGTACCTTTACTTTGTACTAATTGTACCAAGCTGTTTTAGGGAGCTTTTAGGCTTTGGACTTGCCATAAAAGTCTTTTTCAGTTTTCATTTATTTTGAATAGTGTGTGAATTCAGAAAATCTAAAGAATAAGTTATAATGAAAAACAATTAAATATGCTTTTTTTTTTTTTTTTTTTTTTTTTTTATTTTTTTTTTAGGAAAGTAGGAAGTAGTAAGTAGGAAAGAGCAAGCCCAAAGCAAAATGCGTCCAATACCAAATTACCTCTAAAGGGTCACACAAAAAGCTCTTCAACATTTGAAAGGCAAATCAATGGGGAAAAAACAAACATAATTTGGATTACCTTTCAGCATTTACCAAGATTTTCAAAGTGCAAAATAATAGTTTAATGGCCTTGCATGCTTTTTATTTTTTAATGCCAGTCCACTATAATAATTAGTCTATTATTATTATTATAAACTATTGTTGATCATTGGTCTCAGCTAGAGGAAAAATAATTTTAGGAAAATAAATCAATCAAAGCGACCCTGTGGAGTTTACTTGTAAACAAACAAATGATATGTTTACATTCAGTGTTACTCCACACAAAGGATGTGTGAGTCCTTGAGGTCTAACAAACGTGTCGAGCGCATTCCTTTTCTCATAAAGTATTTTTAAATCCAGCTTTGTCACTATCCATGTTTACTCACTTGCAGTCGTCTTCTTCCCTGCCTTTGTTGGCACATTGTTGCATATCTTGGCGTCCTCGTGATTAACAAAACGGGAAGAGTTTCCTATTGCTGCAAGACGTCTATGACTCCACAGGGAACCTTTTGAACAAAAAAGGAATTCAGTCGAATGAAAGTGCTTTCTTAACTACATGAAAGAGTAGAATTAAAAAAAAAAAGAGGACAACATGAGGATACTGGCTGCTGGTTCAGGAATTATTCTACTCCCTTTAGGATATTATTGAGCGTGTAATATTGGAACCCACCTCAGGCCACCTTCAGACCCTGATGGGAGGGTGCTGTTCTTTTATGGGTTCAACTTTGCTTCCCTTGTAGAACGGCCCACAGACCCACGGGATGGAGCCAGTTCAGTTATATTAAGAGGGAGACATTATGGCAAATTAGCCCTCCTTAACTTTCCCCGCTGTCCTGCACCAGGGCAATGAGTCCCAAAACGACCAACTTAGCAAAGAAGCAGCAACATTCTCTGGAAGGGCCCAGTGCAGATTATGTGACCGAAAAAAGAAGAACGTAATATATAATTGATAGTCCTACTCGGCAGTGTACAAACAAATACAAAAAAAAATGCTTTTCTGGGTCTGATCACAGTTTCTGGCTAAGAAGAGTACACCAGGCATCAGTTTTTTTTATTATTTATATTTTTATTATTTTTTTATTTTTATTTTTTATTTTTTTATTATTATTATTATTATTATTATTATTAATAATCGTATTAATTATATTTTTGGCAGCCAGGAAGCGTATATATATTAAATTTGGTCGATCCCACAGTGATCATGACGATCTATGAATGTAGATCATTGGTAAATTGAAAGCTGAATGTGAAGATGAAATTTACACCATAACAGTCCAGTTATATTTCTTGACATCCACATGTACGTCATTTGTATTGTCTGGACATTCGCTTGGGTAAACGAGTAGTGGTACTGCTGATTATATATACATGTATATTACACTGCGTCTAATTCAATACAAATGATGGAAAGTAGGCTACAACTTTTTCTCCATTTTCCACTGTGCGGTAAGTGACATGTTAGCATGAATAATTAACCTAATTTTGCCGTTAACACTTATTTTTCTCATTGGTGCGATATACTTCGAAGGCCTTCACAACCAGCCTAAGTTGTGTAGATAAGTTAAATGTTCCAGACTTTTCTAACTTCAGTGGTATGACGACATTCTCAAATCTGTGAGAGGCGTTAATATGTGCAGAAGTCAGTGAGCTTGATTGCAGCTTTTAATTAAAAGGTGCTTGTGTGAAAGAGAGAGAGAGAGGGAGAGAGACAGAGAGAAAGAGAGTGTGCGACCTTTTAAAAGTGTGACTCCAGCTGGATTGTCATCAAGCTGTCTCTGAAGTGATGCTGACACCTCAAACACCAACTCAGTTTTACCGTTGTGCGAGGGAACGTGTGTGTCTGTGTGTGTCTGTGTGTGTGTCTGTGACTCCATGCCAGGCGTGTTTCTGCTTAGATTGGTATCGAGGCAGAAATGGAGTGACAAAAATTAAGCTGAATTGGGTGGCGGATGAATGTACAGTGCAGCATGGGACGAATCCTTTATGCTGGCTGCTAGTCTGACATACAGTCTTCACATAATCTCCACATAAGTATTGCTATTTTTAGCCTGACAAACTGAGTGTGGCTTCTTTTTACAGTCCACTTTCCCATAGATTATACAGCCAGTGCCCTACTTGATGTGCTTTTCATGTGAACTACTCTAGCTACTTTACATAGCTCCATAGCATACTTTAATGAGCATTAGGCTCATTTGAACTGTGCTCTTGAACCTCTCTTTCTTGACCATGTCCGTCTCCCCAAAGTTCGCGTGACGCCAGAGGCTACTTCACCTCAAATGGCCTGGAGCAATCGTTCACCTAAATCTTCAATAAAATATACTATTCTTGCTGAAAGGCCCTGAAATCCTGTCAAAGTATGTAACATCTTGGCTTGTGATCAAAAGACCTGGGAGCCCAGAAGACGATTAAGAGCAGGAGAGAAGCAGGCGAGGATCGGTGCCGCGCCGCAGGCAGAACAAAACGCCTGAGGCTGATTTAATGAACAGAGAAAGGCTCTGGCAACAAAGGAAGTTTCCGATTGTCCTAAAAGAAGAAAGCTCACACTAAGTAGGACTGCCCCCTGTTGATGTGGTACTGTAAAAAAAGACAAAGGAGGTTGTACATTTCAGGAAGTAGCAGCTGTCTCGCACATTGATCTCTAAGGACACCGAGTTTGACTGCACCTCAGAATATCCCAGAGTGTCTTCTCCTTATCATTATTAGGCCTGTAACCACTGTAACTGATGCAGGGCAAAGGAATGTGGTTTAATGCACTGGGCTCACATCTATTATTCATGAAATGCAGGTCCTCGAAATGATTGACGATCCAATGATTAGACGAAATAGACTGCGACTGGTTATAGACCCTATAAGTCAGAGAAGACGGAGAGTGCACAGTGGTTGAAGGCGGAGAGATGGATTCGTAAACTTTAAAAGTTTTAGAGTCACTGCTTTTTTTATTTTTCTTCTTCTCAGTTCAGGTAATGTATTCGGAGAGTCTGACCCAACTTACCAAAGTGACCTCCAGGAGAAACTCGCAAACCGTGCGAGATACACAGACCTGATACTGTAGCAGCAAGAGCCATCAATCACTTTTGAGCTCGACAATCACTGGGAGTCTTCCCGAAGTCACTGCATCTCTTTTATCAGGGCAAATAATGAAGTGTTTCAGATTCAGAGTTATGCAGAATTTCATCCGATAAAGGAAGGCTGGTATTTCTCTTCTACCCTCGTTTGACGGGGGTCTTTAAAAGTCTAGTGCAAAGGAAATCCCATCTCACTGTCACATGGCATTGTTTAACAAAAGGCCGGTTATTCTCATCGACTCCTATATCTCATTATTATTTGTTCAACTGGTCCCTAGGGCATGGCCTTTTTGATTATCAACAGAATAAGTTAAGATGAACCTCACTGATTCCACACAGGGAAATCTAAGTGCCAGGGTCGAACGTCATTAATCCCAGTTACAGATCATTTAAAACCAATAACATCGGAAAGTGATGCTCTCACGCACGTAACAATGTCAGCCTTGTTAATTTAATGTTGAAGAAAGGGAGTGATATGGATTACTTCTCTGTATTCAAGTATCGCTTGTGTGGAACTAATATTTGCAGAGATCACCATGCAATTTGCCAAGCTTGTAAATTGTGTAAATTCCTGATATTTTATTGAGTGCAGAAGTAACCTGATTCTTATAATCCAGTGTGAGTCAAATGGATGTCACAACCGCAGATGTAAGTGACATTATAACTGTAGTGGTTAGCAAGTGGTGTTAAGCGCACCCCCCTTAACCCTCTGACAGTTAGCGGAACAAAGCAAAAAAGGCAACTAAAGCATATCTAAGAAAGGCTGCCAAGTAATATTCAGACATTTTCCGACTAGAAACATTTTTTCCACTGGATCTTTAATCGTCTTTAGTACTCTATTACCTTCTATTCTTCTTCTTCTATTTATTGCAACTATTTTATTAAATGAACTATTCTATTCTATTAAGTAAAGATACTGGTTGTGATATTCAGTTTGTTTGTATTCTACTAAAATGCTTTGCTTTTGTCGCCAAACCTAATCAAATGTTCACCTCTGTCATAGAGCTGCATCGTTTTCCCAAAAATAATGAACACATTAATGGGCCACACTGTTTCACTGGGTAACGTTTCTTTTTTCTTTCTGTAAATACTTGAGAGCACCAAATGCATATTACTCCGTAGCTGAAAATAGTCCCCATTAAATGTGCCATTTACTCCTATTTGAGTAACCTTTGCTAAAAACCTGCAGTTCCCAGATGTTTTAGGGAATTACAGAGCCTTTAAAAAATAAATAAAAATGAAACTATGAATTTGTGACTTGTTATGAAAGATTTATGTTTTCAGTAGGAACAAATGGGCTTGGAGCTGTGTGCCACAGGAAAGGGAGTCGGAGACGGACTGACACATTATTAGGTTTGGTCTTTTTTAAATGGAATTTGTTACCGGCCTCATGCTTTTAATGTTATGATGTTGCATGTTTGTGTCCTGTTGGTGTTCATAGTGGGACTGCACCAGCACGAGGGGTTTCTTTCCAAGTTAAACCAATAATGTGCTGATGGTGGTGTAATATATGCAGTGGATGAAAGTGGCGTGGGTTTTATTATGCTTAGGGACAAGTGCTATGATCAGGGAAATAGGAAGGCAGCGGTATGAGTGTGTGTGTTTGACTTAATATTTTTTGGTTGTGAATTATGGGAGTGTTTCCAGCAGTAGGGCAACAGTGATTTATCAGTGGAAGCGCTGTGCCAGTTAAAATCTGTTAAGGAGTATCGGAGTGGGAGGATGAGAGCGGCATGCTAATGATGCTGCCACTGTTTCTTGCCATAGATGACTCACCCTCAATATGGGGGAGCTAACATCCACTGTGTGGGTAGCAACACATACGCACGCACACACAAACACAAACACGCACACGCACGGCTCGAGATGCAGATGTGTATGTCAGTGTCCTGACTACTGTGTCGTCAATTGATTAAACCATGGAAAAAATATTACATTAACAGCAAACCAGCATCTTGTCCTTAACTACGGGAGGGATGTGTGATAGTCGTAAAAAGTCAGAGGCATTTTGTCTTTTGTTTGCTGGTTTTAGGTAAAACACGGCAGAATTGTGTAACTCGCTTGTTAATTGGCTGATACAAAACTCATGTGGGACACAATTTTGCTTGCTTTATATCTCTCTTACACACACACACACACACACACAGACACACACACACGCCCCTTGAGATGACACTTGCCATCTGTACAGTTATAATTACCTTTTTACAACAGCCTACACCTTGATTTCACAAAGTACCGACACACAAACTGATGAATAGCTGACAGCTTTTAATGTGCCATTCCGGGGAAAAAATAAGTCTACCTTTCAAAAGCTACGACGCACCAAACTTAGGTGTTATTAGCTTTTATTATAGCACATCTTTAATAGCTTTTAGTACAACATTTGCCACATCACCTTTTTTTTTTTTTTAAAGGAAGAAATGAAATGGTGAGGACTGAAAAATGGTCCGATTTGACCAAAATGAAATGCTTATCGACACCGGCAACCTTGACAAAGAACGCCAACGTTCATACGCCAACCTGTGGCGAATGAAAGCTTGTTTTGTCAGTTCTCATTTTCTCTTTACATTGCCTTCGCTTCTTATTTGTTTGTGTTCCCACAGACTCCAACGGAGTAGGTGTAAAAATACTAATAATTCAAAAATCTCACCTCAAATACTTACATTTTCATCTGACATTATTAAAACCCAGTTAACTGAAAAGTATTGGAGTCATAACCTTTCCCTCAAACTGGGCTTGTACATCTAAGAAAAATGATGTAAATGACCACAAAGCATTGTTATTATATCAAATAAGAACGTATTAGATGTTTTATATGTAATGCATGCAATGCTTAGTGACACTAAGCATTTTGCCACGCTGTGCTAAAACATTCCACTGACGTTTGTCTTCTGGCCATTAAAGGAAGGTGGAGTGAAGTAAAGTATGTTATCCATCACAGTGACACAACTTCCGTTTGCAGGTCAGTTAGACCCCAGACTGATCTTACACTCTATTACACCTCTGCTTTCTTAGGCAAACTCTGGATCTAGATTCTATGCACTAATGTACAATATATACAGCTCCCCATCCTAAAAAGACGGCTAAACACAGGCTTTGGATTGGAGGTAAGAACAAAGTTCTGCTAACGCCAAACACATATTAAAAGCATACAAATCTGTGGCATCTAAACGTGTGTTGCAGCTCTGAAACCAAAGCAGTGTGGAGGACTTCTGAAACATGTCATCAGTTTCTAAATTATGTTTATAAGCATGTCTCATAAAGTCAGGGAAAGTTAAATTCAGTATGTTTATGAGCTGTTAAAGTAAAGCCCTGAGTCACGCACTCCAAGTGCACTGCAATCGGCAAAATAAATGTTCATTACGAATAAAGACCAATAATTCAATACACACGCTGACCTAAAGAGAACGATGCAATAAAATGAACTAAATTTCCGAACGTGTCCTTCGTGTTACCGTACTTGTCCATTCTGACCTACCGTAGAAACATGGCAGTGCAGACTCCATGGAAGAGGACCTACTGTACTTAGATATGAAGGCTCATTCAGAACAAAAACACAACCATTCTTAGTCTGAGACATTATACACTTATGAAAACGTGATGTATTCCACTTCTGCTATTAGATCCCCCTGTAAACTACACACCGGCCCTTCCATGTAGTCAGCCAGCGCAGGCCTGGTAAGGGCTTTGACTGTCGTGGTTGTCACCTCGCAGTTGGTTGTGTCTGTCCCCTGCAAAACCCTGTGTATTAAAAACCCTGATTTTAGACAAAGCAATTCCATTTCTGCTTAAGATATTAGGAAATTTATCTGGCAATAAAACGTAGAAAGGCTTAAGGAAATATTGGGATTGTTAGAGCTCTCACTTCCCCCGAGCGTGCGTAAGTGTTCAGCTTTGTGGACCGGCATCAGACAGACACAAAGCGCACACGGCACACGGCACACGGCACACTTACTCGGCACACGGCACACTTACTCGGCATGCCCTCTGTACATCTGTGTGTTTGAGTTTATGTGCACTCGCACACAAATCAGATGCTTATCTGTGCGTGTGCGAATATATTCTATAAGACTGGGGAAACAGATAATCAAATATAATGTGGGTAATCAGAAACGAGAGGGAACATTATTAATTATATTGTCAAGATAAGTATGAAAAGATATTATTATCCGTATGAGTCAGAGTTATTGCAGTTATTTTGCTTATTATATATTTCGGCTGAACTCTGCTTTGTCAGTTTGGTCCCCACTGCTCTTTCACATGAACATGAAGACATTTTCCTCGCAGTGAGACGATGATGACGCATAATAGCCGTGCAATCAAATTATTTTAGACTTTTATGAGTTGATTTTCTTTCCTTTCAAGAATCAGTAAACCATCTATTAGAATGGGTTCCAATGGAGCGCTTGAGGCTGCGTCCTAAATCACTTCCTCGTTCACTCATTAGTGGGTTACATCATAAACACTGTTGAGACTTTGGTTGAAGTGTAGTGCCGCATGAAGCATTGCATTATGGGATTACTAAAAGCAGTGCACATTCTGTGGACACTACTTCTTTTGTGTGTTCCAGCGACTGGCCAGGTGTAGAGCTGACAAGCTGTCTGTTATAGTTCTATACACCCCAACCACGTGGATCATTTGGTACCGGGCCGCACATAAAACATGTCTTTTTTTTTTTGTTGTGTTGGTAATATTTGTTGTAAACATTTTATTTACATTAGTCTGCAGCGTACTTATTTAGAAAAATGACCACTTCCATCCGCACCTCTTTAAAATGGAGTAATTACATTTACATTATATATATATATATATATATATGTAATAATTAAATTATATGTTTTGCACTTCATTGTGTGTTTAGTATGATTCTGGGCATATCTAAAGTTTTGGGGAGGATTTTATGGCATGGAAATGGTCAGCAGTTGGGATGCAGCTGAAAATGATTCACAATATGGACTGATCTTTTTAAATGTTTTTATTAATCAATTCAAATTTAAGTCTAAATGCTCATCATAGTTTCCCCATGTTCCATAGTCTTTTAAATGTTCATCTTTGTCCTGCAGTCTCTGTTCGATGATGCACTTTTGAGTGGCGTCCGATATTACGATATTGGTAGCAGGTTGCAGAGCTCATATTGAGACTTCTGACCCTGTTATTGATCAGTGCCTCTAAGCCCTGTCACGAACATTTATGAAGTCCCTACTCGGTGATTACAGGGTCAAGACCCATTTTCTGCCTTAAGCTTCTTATGTCCCAGATGGAGCTATTAAAGAGAGCGTGCTCTCTCACTTCATATCCTGCCCTTTGAGCACAAAAGAAATAACCTTCAGAAACTAATTTATCCTCCTCTGAAAATCTCCACTAATTTCCCTCTAACTCGCACAATGAGGCAGCTGCCGCCTGCTCTCCATTTCTCTTCCAACTGCTATTATTTCTAAATTCACTCTAAATGACTTTCTTTCTTTTTCAGTAGTTTCCATTTTATTCACATTACAGTGTCCCCAACTAAATACATTTTGCTTACTAAAATGTCATCCCGGCCCCTCTGTCTGCCACTGCCTCCCACAACAGTTGGACCGGTAAATTGAATCTCAGAGAATCTTTGTGGTTAATACTCGACAACGATAATGCAATTTTTAAGGTGTGAATACTCAAGTGGCAAAATAATCTTCCACTTCTGTACTTCAGAGGATTTTCTTTTGGATTGAAATTCAGATGAGGGAAGGAAAAAAGAAAAAAATACACACCCTCCAATTTAAAATAAATAAATTTAAAAAAGAAAGAAAAGAAGGCAATAATGTGTGTTAATACCATTCTTGCGGAACCTCTTCAGCAAACATTATGCACTACAACAAGAAATGCATTGCCTGTATTTTCTGTAGGGTTTTTCTCCCGAAGATAAGATACGTTTTTCTACCAGAGTTGTCTTCGACTTGCTGGCGATCACTTTATCCTCGACGCAGATTTCAGAGGAATATATCCGTCTTTTCCTCGAGATAGCAGGCACATTAGAAATGTTGGTTTTGCAGTTTAAGAAACATTTCTGTTGAGCGCTCAAGGCCATATTTGTATAACGTCGGCTTTGGCTTGCTCTTGATGCACTGCAGACTTAACAGCCATGAAAGAACAGATAATAGTGATGCACTGGCTTCGAAAACATTTTCTCCCTGTTTATTGTTTTCCACCAGGAAATGGATGGTTGAGCAGAATGTTTAGTTTCCCTTTTACAACGCCCACACTAGGGTGACTCGTCTAATTGTGAGACAAAAAACCCCACCACCAACTCTTCCCTTACAACACTGTGCTTTTGTTTACCCTGTTAACAAAGCTGTAAAACAAACTGCCTCCCACTTCCGTTTTACTTTAATGATACAAACAGCATACAGGCACGTTAGCTCTAAAAAGAAAAAAACCCACTTGTCAAATGTACATTATGATCGCTGAAGGGACCGTGTTGATCGCTTACAGTGCCGCTGCCTGGTTTAGCTCTTCTAGAAGCAAGATCTAGGGGAATATCACACATGACATAAAAGCAGGAGACAACAAGCTTATGTGTGTGTGGAAAAAGAGAAAGACACACCTCAGAAAAGTCCCTCCTCTGTGACTCTGGAAAATGGAGTATGATTTAACTTGGGGGCCATTTCATTGTTCCCTTTAAGCTTCTTAGCTCTAAAATATTCATATTTCAGGCGAGGGAGGAAGAAATCTGTGACGGAAGCAGACAGAGGCGAGCGGGAGAAGAAAGAGGATAGTGAGCAAGGGAGGTAGAGAGAGAGAGAGAGAGAGAGAGAGAGAGAGAGAAACTGACGGAGTGAGAAAAGAGAGCAATGAAATAAATGAAAGAGAAACTCTGAGGAGGGGAGTGAGGAGAGGGATGCAGAGAACAGAAAGCAGCGCTTTTAACTGATGTTCTCTTATAAACAACTTTATCTCTGTCTGTCTTTTCTTTTCACTGTGAAACACTTCATGGCAGACCTGTCCAACAAGAGACGAAGCCTTTTCTCTGTCATCCTCCTCGGCACTGGCTGCAGTGATGGGAGAAGGCGAGAGAGTAGACAGACAGTGTAGGAAAACGACACAATCGTAATTATCATCTGGATGCTACTGAAGGCAATTATTTACAGATATCTTTTTATGCTTTTGCTGCTTGCTGTCAAACGTCAAAAGGCCAATTCAAATACAATGTAATGTTTGGCTTAGAAAACAATACATAGCTCATTTACACCAGAAGTATGAAAGCTAATAAGGTAGGAGAGGGCCAGCGTGGAGGTATATAAATATATATATATATATATATATATATATATATAAATATATATATATAT
>CALSBV010010214.1:9594672-9652942 GCA_943590825.1 Bovichtus diacanthus | reverse complement strand
AATGGATATTGTTTAGGGATAATGGATATTGTTTAGGGATAATGGATGTATCATGGATATTGTTTAGCTTCTATAGAAGAGCTTTTCCAGAGCATGAAACATATCAACATATCACAGTTTAAGTGAAGTCTTTGTTGCATGCAGTCTGTCAATGTAACTCTGCATTGCTGTTCAAATCTTCTGACTGAAAATTATGAATTATCACAAAGACTATAATTTTCCCAACTTAGAAACAATATGCTTGTTATCTGTTAAGCAGTAAACACCGCATAATGGGGAGGCACGCAAACGTAGGGAATTATTCTAATTGCTTCAAATGTGTTTGCCAACAGCCTCCCACACAACTAGTTTCTTGACATAAGACCTCAATGGGGGTGTGTGTTGGTTTATTTTGCTCACAAATACTTAACATTTCTGTGCTATTATGATGATGTTTTTCAGTTTCAGGATAAAAATAGGATTCAGAAAAACTAAAACAAAACTAAGAGTCCACAGGTATGTTAGCAGCTAGCTGGTGGGAATGTCATGAGTTTTGCACCTACTTGGTCACAAAGTATTGGACAATTTATAACTTGACCTGATGACGGAGCTACATGAAATGTCAAGGGATCACCAATTCATCCTGGAGACGACACTGAAATCTGTATCAAAGTTTAATGTCCATCCATCAAACAAAGTTGTCAAAACATTTCATCTCAAAATCCCAAATGTCAACCTGCTGATGGCACAAGATTAAATGTCTGGGCATCACCAAAGTCTGGCTGACCAACTAATATCGCCGTCCTCAGAGCTGCCAGCAAGACTGAAAATCCTATGGCTGCGTTATCATATTGGAAGCATTTGTTTCAGTTGTTCACTATGAACAGACATAGAGTATTAGCCCTATTTGTGTCCTACTAGTGACGTATTCTAAAGACAAATGTATATTCAAAAAGAACAATGTCGCACAACGAGTCGTCTACCACGTGCCATGAATCCAAAGTCGACCATACTGTTTTCAAAGTGTCCGTCTAGGATGGTGGAAAAAAAGAAGCTGGCTGTCGTAGCGGGGAAGGAAGTGATAAAGCTACATGTACGTGAAACTAATAACCAGGATACAGAAAATAAGACATGGTATTTACAGTCGCCACACAGTGTGTTATGACTCTTTCAGCTCCAAGAAACGGAGCAAATGAAAACTTCAGAACTTGACCCAGGTTTCAGTTGCACTCTGCCACTCGCTTCTCTGAAAACAAACTATAACTCCATTGCTGCCAATATGAAGGTGACAGGTGCAGCTCAGCCGTGAACACAGAGGCGAGGAAGGAAGAAGGAATGTGGAGAGTATTTTCAGCACGCTTACACCGCAATGCTAACACAAGTGAAACATAATGCATGTATCCGCCCCGCGCTTCGGATCCCCTCCAAAATGTGATGGATTCTTCCTTGGTCCATGCTACACCCTTCCAGCAAGTTTAATGAAAATCGTTTTTTTTGTAGTTTTTGCATAATCCTGCGAACGGAAAGACAAACTGAACCAAAAAACATAACCTCGTCGATGGAGGTAAATATCACTTTTGCACACAAGATATCTCTCAATCTAATATACAAATTACAATACATTTTCTTCGCTTTCAATGAAAAAATTGAGAAATTCTAACAAACCCGATCCATCAAACTGATATCTGTCGACATCATCCCAAAAATAGCTGGGCGAAAAATGGTTGTGTGGGTGTCAAAAAAGATCTCCTACCACACTCTACTTCACCACCTTTGCCTTCTCTGGCATGCATGTTTGATGAGGTGAGAGATATTTAGCAGGTGGAGAGTATTTTCTGTCAGTGTGTGGGGGTGGAGTGTGTGTGTGCGTGCTGTTGTGTGCATATGTTGTTTGTGAGTGTTAATCCAGAGCCTGATCTGTCTCGGGTGTTGACTGATAAGGGTTCGATACATAATGCCTCCTGAAGCAGACTGCTAAAACTTCAGTATCTGCATCGAGTATGATGGGACAGTGTACACATCCCCGCGCTGTGTCACAGCTGTCACAGATATGATGCTTTTGAGGTGTTATAGCTGTGTTGAGCTGAGGTGTGCCTTCAGGGTAGGCAGCTGAACACTCAACACTTCACAGCACTCGACTCCACTTGTGAACCATAAATATAAAGGTTCATGTCTGATTGCCGCCACAAACCCTCCTGAGACTCTCAAGGTCCTTACCGAACTGTACCGGTATTTACACCTGCAAAGAAGTTGATGTGATCTTTGACCTTTTAAGGCCATTCAGTCAAAAACAAATCATGTCAATAGTTTGAATGTTGCTGTAGACAGCAGTGTATACTCTCGACTTGGCTGCATTCTTTTGTGTGTATATAATGGTATTTAAAATGAGAAATTATAACACTTTATTGACTATAGAGTGGGCATTAAAACAGATACAAATACAGAATAGGTTCAGCAGAGTAAAGGACAAAATAAGTAGCATTACACCGTAAATGACAGTGACATAGTGTATACAGATGCAACAATGGGGGAGTAAAGTGTGCAATTTTCCTGAGAAAATGTATTTACACAGTATAATAGTATAAAATACAATAAAATGTGTCCTAATGTAATGGAGTAGAACACACTTCATAATAAACAAACTCAAAAAGAAAAGGGGAAAAAGAAACATTTTCTTGAAAATTGCAGTTTGATATTGTTTCAATGTTGAGTGTTATGAGTTTTTAAATGGCTTTGTATCTCCTTAAAAACTGGAGTTAAAGATGTTAGAATATTAAGTTGTACCTCAGTTTTTAGCCCTGAAAGAAGTTGAAGTGGCAGCTTAAACAGAAGAACTGAAAGAAGTAAATAATGGCATTTAAAAATGTAAGTGTCAAAGTCGTTGAAGTTTTGCAGTTTTTGAAGTGGAAGCAATAAAAGGTACTATAATAAATACATACATGTGTAAAATTAAATAAATAATATATTATAGAACTATAGGATAATGTAATATAATTTAGTAGAGTAGGAATGATGTAGAAAATAACATTACATATGTAATAAAATAGAATGTTTTGTGTCGTTTCCCTCAAAATAACCTTTTAGGATTTAATAATAATACACTTGACTTTGTTGTGATGGCAGTGGGCAAAAAACAAGTGTGTGTGTGCGTGTGTGTGCATGTGTGCGTGTGCATGTGCGCGTGTGTGTTTTCTATCATTTCCCACGTTGCTCTGCCTCTGACTGTGTTCTCTGCCACTAGATGGCGCTGTGTAGTGCAACTTGAGGCAGCATCCTCTGCTACAGAGCTGAGCTTGGATGTGTGGAGGGCAGGAACATTACTGTCCGCCTTACTGTTGTTCTTTCCCCTGATTGAAAAGAATTATGTCGTTTGATGTATTTTCAGGGGGCTAAGGTGGGTGAAACGAGTAAAACAATTTTGTTGAGATCCCTTCTCTTCTAAAACATAACCGCTGCAATCCAGAGGCAATCACTCTGCACTCTGAGACTGCCTACATGTCTCATCCTCGCTGTGTTGAGAAGCCCGTCTGCTTCTCAATGTAAGACGAAGAAAGTGGCCTCCTTTTACAAAGTTGCCCTCGTTGCTTTTGGTGATGAAGAAAGAAAACCATGCTGTGTCGTCATTTGTCCTCTTTGGTATTTTTGATTTTTAGTTATTATTGGGTTTCTCTTTCCTTCTTGTCTCCCCGTGCTGCATACCGTCTCTCTCTCTCTCTCAGAGGCTTCTTTCATGCTCCTTAGCACCAGTCAGGGGGTTGGAGATAACAATTTAAATTAAGGAGGCTGAGGAGAGGAGAGGAACTGGGAATTTGGCTGATAGGCTGTTCTCAGAGGTGGTCTGGGGTCAACGAACTTCAAATAATCAACTCTTCTTTCAGTCAAATGTCCATTTCCTGTCTCCGTGCTTTCTTTTACAGTTTGGCTATTTCCTTCTCTGTCTCTATTTCCTCCCTCATCAAGGGCTCCACTGTATTACCCAGCATGCCTCTCAGCACTTATGCCTCGATGGGCTGCACACACGGGAACTCTGTCCTCCCAGGTCCACTCCAGCCACTCTTTTCCACATCACTGGGGAAGAAGAAAAAAGGCGGAGTAAAAGTGTGTTCGAGAGTTGAAATGAGTTGCTCTGCTCACTGCTATTCTCCGTGATTATAACGCCCCAAAAATATGAAGATGATGTCAGCCTTCATTCCTTGAATCTCCTTCCACATTATGACTGTAGTTGCTTGTTTTCTTTATTGATTGGTGGTCTAGAACATGGTATTAATTGGATATGATAATATAATATTGCAGCTTGATACTGATAGTTCAGTCTATCGATTTAAGGAATTTATGTGCATCCAGTAATTTTTATGCATAGCTTTATACATCTGATAAAAGTAATGTGTATGCATATCTCTGTCTCTGTGTGTGGACAGAGATTTAGTCTTGAACCTTTTTTATAGAGTTTTATGTATCAGGCCCCAATATACTGTGAACATCTGGAGAAAAATCAAGGCCATTCACCTCTGATGGCAGAGACCATCCCTGAATCGAGACATGGGTGACCTCCGAGTACACAACCACCTGTTATGACGCTAAGGTCGAGAACAAACTTTCATGTTCATGTTGGCGGGTGTTTGTATTTTGGATAAAGCGACCCCATAATTAGTTGATTTTTCGGTGTTGAATTCCAATATGTTCCTGTCCAGTTACCAACCGTACATGAATGATCCCTCTTTCATACATGTCAGTACATGTCACGCAGTTTGGACATTTTTTATCTCAGTTCTTTGACGCACTCGTCTGTTTGAGAAGTGAAAAAAACGGTGTCCGTCATAGTAAATCATGCATTCAGTTATCCACTCAAAAGTGTAAGCGGACGTCTTCAACAGTATATGATTTACTCACTGAGAATACTTGGGTCACTGACAACTGACGCGAGGCGACGACAGCTCTCCTAATTGTGGTCTGTCAGCTCCAATTTTTCCTCCCGCCGTTACTTCATCTGAGGCGTCTCTGGCCTGCTCCCGCCTGCCGATCGCAGCCTCTCCTCCACCACGGTCAGCACTGCTCATCAATTGAGCAATATAACAGTTGCATACGGCTTAGTACGAGACGATGGGGCTTATTGTCGTCCGCCTTCTTCAGCTGACAAGCAGTAGCTCATCGCTAATGGTGGGGCCGGTCCAGGGGAAGTGGAAGCACAAGGCGCCCGCTGGCCTGCGCCGCTTTGTCCTTTTGCCAGGAAACAATTTGTCGGAAGGCGTGACAGCTGCAGTCATCCAAAACACTGACACGGAAAATGAGTGACTGCTCATAGGTCACAGACTCAGAAGGATGGAAGCAAAGCAGATAGACAGAGAGACAAGAGGGGAACGGAGGGACATGCATAGAGGAGATACTTGCTTCATCCTCTCACTAACCACGTTACGCTTCTTAGACACTGTCAGACGCAAATCATATCCTCGGAACAGTAATTGGCGAGTGTCTCGAGCGCACTGTTGCACCAGAGAAAACTTATGAGAAAGGATGTTGACAGTTGTGATACGTTTCATGTACTGAAATGGGTTTCTCCGTTTGAGTAACTGGGCCAAAGCTGCAACCAGTAATGAATGTGTCACCGGCATCATGTTTTCATGTTGTGTCACCTCTGACCCCGACGGGGCTTGGTGAGTGGCACAGTCGATTACTGAGCGTCTGAGAGAGTGTAACCATTAATGCATGACCTTTAAACATACTCACTGTTTTGCCCTTTGCTGAGCTCTCATCTGGATGTATGCAGACGCAGGACTGAATTTGGCAGCACGCCTATTTCTTATGTTCTATATAAAGCAACATTCCAGCTCAAAGAAAACACGGCCCTCAGTAAGCCGAAGATGTTTGTTGTGGCGGTTGCCTACGGAACACATTGGGCAGCATTTGTGAATGTCGTCTTATTTTCTGTCTGGGGTTTGATTTAAAGCTACAAACCAAAAAACATCTGTCAGCTGTCAGAGGGGCGGCAGAGAATACTTTCCAAATAACTGAGACTGATGAGTGCAGTGGATACAGAACTCATGGAGACATTTTAATGCATTTTCACATATTCTGAAGTGTGACTGGACAGAGAGTTGCCACCAACATCGTCGTAGAAACATCACACAACAAGGTCCGGCATGTGGCCATATACTGCATCAGCAAGGCCTCGATGAATGCAACGCACCATCTGAACTCAAGCAAATCACTGGGTTCTTACACCGCAATGTTTCTGGAAATATGAAAATGATACAAATACAATCTTATTTTTGTAATGGCAGTTGTGTTTTATTTAATTCATAGCCTCGACTTGTCCACATACCTAAATGAGGATTTACCACTCTTAGATTTAGTTCTTAGCTGTGGATATTTTGGAAATAAAGGCTTCTTTCTTCTGGATCCTACACGTGTCACTAATTTGTACGTGCATGACGCATAACATTTTCCGTGCATTTTCAAACAATGGCTTAGCTCGACTTCAGAGTGGTAGGCCAGATTTTGAATTGTGATTGCGTGGAATTAATGAGTCAGTGAAAACTCAAAGAAGCAGAGTGGTGAGTAATCTGGGACTTGGTTGTTGTGTTGATACATTGGTGCTGTGTAAATGTACAATATGTTGAGTTTATCGTATGAGCCACGTCGATAATTTCAAACCTTCTAAATGTTACTTGACTTGCCCTTATTTGTTCACGCGAGGATGCGGTTCCATTTTTACTCATTCATTAACATGCGCCCACAGTTGTTCACTAAGCCCTGCCTCCTTAGCAACTGTTTTCAGATGGTGGTTGACCGAGTCGCAGTCTTGTCTCTGTACCTTTCACGACAGGGGAAGTCTAGGGCTGCCTGCTGAAAGTTGTCTGTGAGCTAGAGCCGCGGAAGATTGAATGAGTTCCCCAACTCGGGTCTTTAGCACCTTTTGCTGGGACGCCGCCAGGCCCCGGGGACTGATGGCGTACCTCCTCCTCCGTAAAGAGGACCGCTGCTTCGGGTTCTTTCACATTCCCGAGTATCAAAATGGGGGTCGCTCTGTTTAATGTCTTAATTAGAACATTTGGAATAGTTTTGTACATCACTTAAAAAAACCAGATAAAACTAGATTGAAATAACAACATAGTTGTGGTTAAGGATCTGTTAGGCAATCTTTCTATTAGTTAAGATATACAACAAATATCACTCCCTTAATTATCTATTTATTCCTTTCTGTGTCTCACATGTCACTGCCAGGGGATGGAAGATTAACAGTAGGTGGTGCAGAAAACAGTGACATGGCTTGCGGCTGGGTTTATTAAAGGTGTTGGTGTATTGCTTCTCCTCTGGGCCACAGAGACTCTTGTTTGGATTTTAATTGGCTCACTGACAGGTACATGCTTTATGGATTGGTGTGTGCTTTCCCTGTGACTTCCCTTTAGTGGCTGTTTCGTGTGTTGTCTGTGTGCAGCTTTGTGTGTGCATTTGCATGGTTCTTGTGAGTGCCTGCAGGTTTTAATGATGTTTGCTGAATAAAAAGCATCTCATCTCATCCCAATCACATGCTCTTTAAATACCCTCTTTACAATGACACTGTCCCCTAACCCTGTGAACCCTTTCCTTGGTCCTAGTTTCCTTGACTACTTAGGCTATATTACATGACATAGTCCTCCCACTAGAGTGGACCTCATCCTCAAAGAAACCAGTTGTGTTTTTGTTTGGTTCTGATCTGAAATGTCATACAAATGTTAATTAAATGTTAATCAAACATCATAAGCACAGTAATGCCATGAGGATTTGGACGTGATATATTTAGCTGATTTGTGGCCTATTCCGGAGGTCATTCCTCCCTGAAGGCCCCTTTTCCTTTTTCCCAATAAGAAACGGAGGCTGAGGCATTGGAGGCTACATGCCGCAGAGACAATATTTCGCCCGCCTAATTAAAATGAATGTCAGCTCTACCCCCACTGAGAAGTGCATCAATCTCCCCCTGCGATAGGCCCAGAGTGAGTCTTACCCTGTCAGTGCCTGCCAGCAGTGCTATCCTTCTCCAGACGGATGCATCGCCCTGGCAGCCAAAGAGGCAGGGGCGATGATGTTTGCACATCTAATGGTTGCCATGTCGATGGCCACCTCAGACTGCTTCAAATATTGCAGAGAAGTTGCAGCTCAGACTTGAAGGATTTTCATTTAAAACAGCAGTTTTATAAAGCGGTCACTGGCACTTTGGGACCAATTGAGTCCAGAGCAGCTGCAGGAAATTCAGTTTTTCGCAGTCCACCGTTTCACATAGCAAATTACAGCTAATACAGATACACTATCCAGTTGTTGGATGTGAACAGTCAAGAAATGTCAGCATCTTAGGCCTGGTGGTAATGCTTTCCTCATGCTGCACTGTTAGAAACGCAGCAAAGGCACTTGACTGAAACACTGTGTACTTGTTCTCCTGCCTGTGCCCAAAGTCATTAGAGTTCTGTCATTTGCCTGTTGGTAACGCAGCAGTCCTTTCTGCCCTCCGGCATCCACTTCATCCAAGGAAAATGGTGTGATTTAACAGTTCTCATTTCAAATCCGAAAGCAATATACCTGAGCATTAGGTTTAGGCCTTTAATATCACATTCATGTATTCCTTTATATATTTATGTAGAGGAATGTGTATTACTTCCCACAGTAACTCGTCCTTCTTCTTATTTTTCTTTGACAATATATAATGTCTTAAATTGGTTGAGCCAAACATGCTCGTGAACATAGATGCTGCTTAATATATGAAAATGTCAAGTCCGATTGTGTGTGAAGACCACATAAATACTGCAGGCTTCAAGTCTGAAAGAGCTGTGATATTTTATAGAATGTGCTCGTGCAGTGCAGAGGAAAATAACCAAGATTAATTTCAGACTGTATGGATAGATATTATGTTGACAAGTTTTTATGGAAATGACACAGTCGGTGCTGTACAATGTGCACCTAATCTTGCATGTGCACCTAATTTACTTTCAGCAAGTGATTTATCATCTTTCACTTTATCATTATCTTCAGTGATTTCAATGTTTATCTGAGGAGGTATGCATGATCTGCTGCTCTGATGAGGGATTGATAATCATGTCACGTACTTCATATTACTCCTCTCCGTTAAATGCATCCCTGTTATTTTAATTAAGGAAGCTACTGATGCTGATTCCCGACCCAGGCTTTAATAATGTGTATATCTGAAGGTGAATCTGTCTTTTAGTTTGTGGCACCTTTCTCTACATTGTAAAAAGCAAACGTTGGAGCCATGCTGGTGACTCTGTGAGGCTGTAATGCTCACTAAAGCAAATTATAAGGTGGAGAAATATCAAGGGTTCAATTTAGCGATTACTTTGTGAAGTACGTAAATGTTAAAATGCCAGTGGTTGTCATGTTAACACGTTTAGTAGGTATTGCATCCCATGTTTAAGATCTTAGTTTAGTGTGTTAGCACGCTAAGTACAGATCAGGCTGATGGGAAAGTCTTTGGTTTTGCAGATATTTTGGTCATATATATTATATATATTTGGTATTTGAGTGTAATTTGGACCTGATGATTGTCCAAGAGGAAAAATTAAGGCATCACCAAAGCTATTACAATTAATCCTGTGTGGATAAAAACACCCGTGAAAAGAAAGTTGCAATAATCTAATCGGCTTCTTATAAAAACAATTAAAAAAGAAAATCATTCTCTAAAATCACTCCCATATCTATAACACAGGTTTTTAATACGCTTGGACGGGTTAGCAAACACTGACTTTAGCCTTTGTGGTTTTTATCTTACTTTTCTGGTCATTTATTTTAAATACATTTTTAGACTGCAGAGATATATAGTTTTGTATCATCAGTATAACGGTGATATTTGACTTTGTGGTTGCCCAGAGGGAGCATGTATGAAGAAAAAAACAATAGGACCTCGAATGCTTCAATGTCAAATGTCGGTGACATAACGCCTAACAATTATTTTTCTATTTGACAAGTACGAGCAAAAGCAAGTTAAGCAGTGTGCCAGAGGGACCTACTCCTCACTAGTTGAGTGATTTAAAATGCATTGATCAATAGTATCGAATGCAGCACTCAAATCTAACTAAAAGGGCAGTGAAAATTCTCTGGTAATTTATCTCTTTTTAATAAATCGGTTTCAGTGCTACGGTTGGTCCGATTGCTGGACTGGAAATTCTCTAATATGTTGTTAGGGTTCAGATAATCGTATCTTTTAGAGACATGTTGATTAGTCCTGTTGTTTTAAACGCGTGTAGATGACTTTCCTTTTGTTAATAGTGACACCAACTTTATCGTCTGTTGTCGTACTAAAGTATGTCACACGTGGAGGCTCCCCCCCCCCCACGCACCCGTAGGTCCCCATGTTAATAACACGTGCAGTTTAAACATCATAGCTATGTACAACCTTGCGTTTTTAATAGACGAGCATCCGGCTACAGATAAAAAGTGATTACATTCAAAGCAAATTGGCTTGAGCAGGGAAGATGCCTTTCATGAACATCTCCTTGAAGTTCATCTCATCAATGAAGGCTCAGGCGGAGCACAATTCTTCCCAAGCCCTCTTTGGCCTTGGTGAGCTGAAAAGAGCACAGTAGCCTGCTGGGTTCATTTGGATGACTTGTGCAGATGGATGAAATGTGAGCGGTTTAGTGCTCTTAAGTTAATGATCTCGGTGCATGTTCCCTCACTTCCTCCAGGGCATCTCTTTGCGGAGAATAAGTAGCGGGAGCTGTGGGCTGGTGCCTGTCACAGGGTCTTGGCTAAAATAATGACTTGAACAGCCCAACAGACTGAGGTAATAGTAATAACTGTCAGACTCCGTCTCCCATCAGTGCTCACATCCCCCTAATTTAGGATTAATTCCTGCTGTATTGTAGAAAGCCCCGAGTCGTTGATAACCCTGCCGTTTTCTTTGAGCTTCTCCAAAACTATGTTCCTGCAAACTGCTTTATCTCAGTTTATCACAAACTTGGCTTACTTGACATAACAGCTGTTTCTACTTTTTATTTATAAGAAGAGGCCTTTCATACCTTTTTTTGAGTCAGTAAGTGGTACTGAATTTGACTGGTTGTTTCTCTGCTTCCAGTTCTTCTCGTCTGCCGGGAAAATGGAGTTTCAGCGGTCTTTGATGTGCAAAACTCGCCGTCTGTCACCTTCTGATAATTTCACATTTTTTTTTCCCTCTCCATGGTGTCCCCAAAAAAGTTTGATGATTACTTTTCTTGCTCCAGGTTACAGACATGAGATTTTTGCTTCCACCCCGTAGTATGTTTGAAACAGAGGCACCTTCTTTTTCTTTTTTTTTATTTGTCGTGAGATGCTGCAGCATTATACATTTTACACTTCTAAACAAGGCTGATGGATTCATCCCTTGGAAAACACTTTGCCAGTTGGAGCAATTATGTGTGCAGTGACATCGCCTGTTATTGTTTTCAGTACAACTTTATGAAAACTTTGCTGCTACCTTGTTTTTGCCTTTGGCTCATGCTTCTATTTTCTCTCCCAAGTGCACTATTGAAACAAGTGCTCGGTTGCTCTCCGAGTGAAAGTTAATGACTCTTATTTTAAATATAGCCTTTAAACACTCAAATCAACGGTGTATTCACACTTGGGCCAAATTGGCTATTGATCATTCTGCCTTGTCCGACATAATGACCGGTGCCACAGCAAGCAGTTGTGAAAGGAACTTTTAATTCAAACTGCAAATTCCCTGATTAAGTCAAATGCTTCCTGCCCAAAAGTGCAAGAATTCATACTCCATTTCCACTGAAATATAATGTTATTGATTTGATGTCTCTTTGCTGTCACCAGCAGGCTTCGCGATTGATTAAGCCTCACTGAGTTACTGTGGTGCTCAGAAAGAGTCGATATGTCTGACCCTCCAGGCAACTTTCCTCTCACCGGAGGCCTACAACACATGCATACATCAGCTAACTACCTCCTACAGCACTGTGTCCTTCCCACAGTTCCATTAAACCACCTACACTCGCATGTGGATGTAACACTGATCTCCGCTGTCATATAATCAAGAAAGGGCATATTGTTGTTCTTAAGCTCGCGTACGCCTCTGAATGCTGTGAATGCTGATTGTGTACAGGGATTACATGCATAATATGAATATTCTGCCAAGCTTTGAATAAAGCTATTATCCCTGTTTGTTTACGCAAACCACAACTAAAGAATCTGTTTGAGATTCCTTAAATCCTATTGTTTGCCAGCCTAAGCTGTCATTGCTTTATGCACTTCATATGTAGATCACACCGTTCAAAGCACTTTAAAACCGCTGAAATCACGATAGTGATTGATGTCTCCACCAGCTTTGCGTCTAAAACGGAATAATTTTTCTGTGCCGTGCATGTTTTAATGCTATTGTTGTGATCACAGAATTCCAGAAGTGCATTTGTGTTTTTTTTTATGATAGATCCTCCAATTAAGTTAATCAGTTATCACTTGTTTGATCCCATCATGGATGTTCACTTCACACGGGAAGATGCATAGTTGTGAGGAAACATGCTAAGTTTCGATGGGTGTTTTTCTTTTCCTTTTTATCCCGCAGTTACTCCGAGCAATTTTGAACATAGTCATTCTCAGTTTCCTATGATTGGAAGACTGAAAGTGTGTGATAAGCATTGAGTGTCGGACAGATAAAAGCTCTTTCCTAGGCTTTAGGCGTCCCTGTGGAAGAGGCCCTTGATTGCTCCTTTGTCTCTCTCATTCTCTCTGCTGGCATTTCTGCTCCAAAATCATCCCTGCAACCGAATATATTCATTGAATAATACAAGGAGTGAGTGCTGGGGCATGTGCTAGACACTCATTTTGCTCTTTCCCTCGTGCTCTGTCAGAACACAGACATGTTGGAGACAGAGAGTGCTTGCAAAAAAAAAAAGAAGAGGCACATCAGATAAATTGTCTCACAATCTTTTATTGGCTACTCCCTGTGCCATAAAATGATCTTTCTCTAGTTGGATCATTTTTACAAAATCATCACTTTGAAAAGAGACTTGTTTGATTGAATGTTTCATATAGAGCATCTTATTAATTCAACCCCATGAGATGGAAAAACAGGCACTGCCTCAAGGGGTGAATGATGCTGCTATCTGTTTTATGGCTGCCATATATTTCCGGAGTTAGAATTCAAATAAATAGCTGTTAATGTCTGTGCTACTTGGGGGTAAAATTATAGTCTGAAACCAACTCTCTCCGGAGAGGAATGGAGTATTGATCTGCATCTGGGGCCGCTTGAAATGTGTGAAACTTTGAGGTCACAATAGATGTCCAGTACATAACAGACATTTAATGATAGGACCAGGTTGCACAGACAACAGCATTACCAATCTGTATGTATATCTCCTTTTTAGCTGTGGCAGAAATCAAATGGACATTGCAAACAGCAAACTGGGGCCTGAAGAAGTTGTTCAATTTCATCTGTTCATTTGTAGACAAAAAAAAGTGAATGTTCTGGTTGTCTACTGTAAAACAGGGGGATGACATGTCTTTAACCTTTACACCTTTGGCCATCTTAGTCCCCGCTGAAGTGCACTTATGCATTACTTGCGGTGCGTAAAATGTCAGCTCAATTAACCTATCCGAACACTCGACTTTGGGCTTTGTTAGAACGCTAACCAGACCGCAAGGTTATTTTCCAAAATCATCTGACATTTTGAAACAGCCCTCACCAGGAAAACAAAGACAGCATTGGTTGTTTGTTCAAAAGCCTAAAATGAAGGTTTTTTGTTTTCCTGACAAGGACTTCTTGTGGCCGTGTGAATAATTAATGACGGTTGTCCGTCAGAATTAAAGGCAGAAGGAGCCTGCCGTTGTTTTTGGGGAGTGATGCCGAGATTGAAAAGTGGCTTATGGTATGCCGCTGGCGTTCTACCGGCATATACCGTTTCCTAACGGCAGGTGCCGCTTGAAAGTGGCATGTCACACTGTCAGACTGTCACACCAGTAACGTCCACGGATGCATTATTTTTTTTTTCTGTTTTTAATTGAGAATGTTTTCTACTGACACAGATATGACAGACGGGGAATGATCTGTCTTCGGATAGTCTGATATGACAACGTGTGTATGTATCGTTCACACATGATAACCAGTGGATCTGTAGTGGTACGAAACGTCTCACGCCACAATAGTAGCGACAGGTACTCAATCAAAGTATGGTGAATAATAAATAATATGTCACACGTATGCCGGGTAATGTTCTCCGACATTTATATGTATGATCTTTCACTCTATTATTAAACATGCCAACATAATACGGATTTGTTTAGTTATCTGGCTCTTAATTTCTGTTATCGATTATTCAGACTGGCTACAGCGTTAGACGAGAAACACTTATTTGTGGCGGTATGGTGCGCAACATAGCCAATAGATATAGAAAGAAATATAAATTTATGAGAAATATGCATCAGTGGAGAAAAAATAAATAACCAAAAACCAGACAATTAACGAAGGAAACAGATTACCTCCAACTTCATAAAGTCTAATGACTTTTTATTCATTTTCTTGAACTGAAAAGTGTTTATACAACGCTGAATCATTCTGTAGTGGATTACATCGTTTGAGGCCAAACTCTGAAATACACCTCTGCTTTGAAGTAGTCCTGCATACTGATGTTTTAAATGAACATTTAAATTCATACTCTTCACTTATTTGTACAAAACTACCAATGACTGTAACTCAACGAGATCTTTAAGTTTCAATAGTCCTGCCTATTCTATAATATATATAAAATATATAATGCAATATAAACAATGGATTTATATTGCTCATTTATGAGTTTGCCGACACTAGTAAAAAGGATGGTTTGACTGGAGACGTTTCAATACTACTTGGTACTGAGTTACTTCTTTTTAGCCTTAATGTCATACCCCTCTCTCTCTCCCCCATTTCCAGTCTGCCTCTACACTGTCATCTATCAAATAAAGTTGAACTTTCTCCCCACAGGAGTCTTTAGAACGTTCAGATCAAATGCGGCTGTTTCATTACGTCGAGAAGTTGAATTCCTGACATTATGTTTTAACTGCACTGAAAGACCATCTCTGTTGGCACAATCTGCTTCAAGGCTACTGCAGACTGTTCCGGTTTTCCATAATACCACCCTATGGACACTGCATGACATTTAGAATAAAGATGTTATTTATATGAACGATGAACTATAGTATTGGATTATGGTATTACATGATAAAAAACAATGTGCTCCGGGGAATTGTAGTCATTGAGTGAACTATTCTATGCTCCACTTTGTCTTGAAACCATGTGGACCAGCTGGCTTGTTGTGTATTCTATACTGTCCCACCTATGATTGATTACAATTGTCTGAGGCTGACCAGCTTATTAATCGATTCAGCAAAACCTCTGAGTCCCCTGTGGATGATTTCAAATAAAATGCTTTTTTACTCTTCCTGGAGTAGAGCTGCAATGGGACTGATTGTAAATCATGCTCAAACACAACAAACCGCTCCTTAACTATACGTGTGACCTACTATTTATGCCCCTAATGCATGGGCCATAAACACCTGTCAGCGGTGGGAATATACAAACCCACTGCAGTACATTAGGTTCAAAGCTGTGTAATACATTTTCATATAGCTTTCTAAATGATTCACTTGATTAATTGAGTACTTAGTGATTTAGTTACAGTAATATGGCAAATGCTGTAATCGATTATTTCAAGTTGCACACCAGTAATATATAAATTATTTGCACTTAAACCGTATTTGTAAAAGGTCTGAAAAACCCTAGAGATGCTGTAACTAACTACTAAACTACTGTGTGATGCAGGTTTTTCATCAGAATCTCTGATGCTGAATGGCACCATTCCTGTCTCTATATGAAGGGGATGGTGTGGAGAAAACCATCAGATGTTACTACAGTGTGGTAACGTGTTTATATTTTAGCTGTAGTACTTTGTCATATTTATTGTACTCTTAAGATTGAGTATTCTAATGTATTCTTTATTTTGTGTATTGTATTCTACAGCTATATATCTCTCTCTTCTAGTGTTGATGTATTTGCTGTGTATTTTTTACTCCTGTGTCAGCCTGTCTGCCTGTCTGTCAGTTCATTAGAGCAGACAGCTCTAGACTCTGAGAGCCGGTCGAACTAACTCTGCTATATTATATTATACGTGGGGCTTAGATATCTGTGTTTACTGTGGCACTGGGCGCTGTACGGTCCGAGTAACGTTACGTTTTGATAGAGTTTTTTTGTTATGTTGGCTTGAGACCCGAAAGCGTTTGTGTTTTTGTCTCGTCCTTTTTTCCGTTTTCTCCTTTCTGCCACTTTCGATTTAATAAAAAAATCATGGATGTAATGTTGACAAGCCCTGAGTCTGCCCGGGTCAGGCAGCTCCGCTTCTCCCTCTGTACTGAGGGCAGGCTGCCGCCTCCTAGACGGGACGGGGCGGCGTTAGTCAGTTAGCATGCTAATTTCAGTAGATATCTCCCTGCAACACAGCACACATGGCGTGAACACTGTTATCTCTTCACACTCTGTTGATAATGTTAGTTCATTTTTTTTTTTTTTATGTTTTAAATTTAAATTCTGGCATATCTCACATATTGAACCTTTTAAAGCAAATGTTCTCCTTAATCCATATTTCATTCCACTTATTGCAGGCCAGATCTGACTTTTATATTGCTTCAAATATTGTTCTATTTGGCGTATATGTGGCGTTAAGAAGGTGTTAATCAAGGTTGTTTCCATATATGAAAACATTAATAATGACATCAGCGTCTGAATGTCCTCTGACAGCTGTCTGTCACCGCCACATCCCGAGCGGCCTTCTTGCAGTGCCTTCGTTGGGGGAGTTGGTTCCCCTTCCAGGAGCCAGCTGACTGGAAGGGGGAAGAAATACGACTTGTTCTGCAAGGAGGTACAAAGCCAAACCCTCACGGAGTCATGGTCTACAGCACAGAGATGTCTGCCAAAACCCAGAGCCCTGCACCACTCTCGGCTCCAGGCACAGCTCAGGTAACACAATAGCACAGAATGTAAAGAATGCAGTAAAAGGTGTTAAGACACGGTGCACTCACACAGATGTTTCCCTAAAGACAAAATGGTTTTCACATTAATTCAATTATTCTTTTGACTTTATGCGGCGCATTACGAGGAGTTGTCTTCATCGGCTCTAATACAGTAAGGATTACATCATCTGCTAAAGCTCTGCACTGTAAATCCTCATCACACTTTACTGCACACTTTTCTGAAAGTCGCATCTTTTTACCGACGGTATCGAACATTTCAAAGGGTGCAAAAGTCGTCATTGTATGATGAATTCACTTTTTCGCACCTTAGCTGTGAATTTTCACACAGCTCAGATATTTGACAATAACTCCACGTCACCGCCACATATCTCCTTCTTCCTCTGCTGTCTCATTCATTCCAGTTGTGCATCCCTCCCTCACTGTTAATTCTCCAACTGTTCTTTTCTTTGTGTTAATGAAATTTGTGAAACTTTCTCCTCTCGCGGGGCAAAAGGATACCCTGACGTTTCGGCTGTCGTCGAGTCTGGAAAGGAAGGCCTCCAGCCCGAGGGCATCTCTGAGGATGAAGCAGGAGGATGTGTCGCGTCAGAAGAGACCACCTTTATCACCTTCGCAGGGTAAATATCATGTAATCCATAATGGCCTTTTAAGCACATACATTAATTACTTGGAAAGGCTAATATTCCCTTCAAGAATAAGGTGAGAGGCTCTTTACTGCTCATAGCGTAAAAAAAAAAAAGGACTTTCTGTTTCTCTTTCCGGTTTATTGGACCAGAAAGTGAGGTCTGCAAATTGTTTTGTGCGACAACACCCAGGTGTAATCAGCCAAAGTCCGAAGCAACAAGCACCACACTAGCCTGTCCTCTGCATATGATGCAGCTCTCTGCACTCTTATCTCAATTGCACCACCTGCTCTCTGCTTGATTAGCAGGTTGCATGATGGGGGGCTGAGGGGAATAAAGGGATAAACTCGAAGTGCTGGGAGAAGACTTTGGCAGTCCATTAGGGCTTCTTGATCTTGAACAAGCCTTATTTTGCTTCTTCATGCAAATGTTTGCTCTAAGAAGAGAACTTTGGCTTGAACGTAGACAACGCATACATCTATACTATACATCTACTATATCTACTCTACTATAGAGTACTATAGATCTACTATACGTCCAGTTTAGATATTGACTAAATTGTGCTTTTAAAGGTAAATACCAATACCTATATTTTTGGTATTTTTATTTTTAGTCAGTGATGGCATGTAAGCGGAGCGGGAGGATTTTAAAAAAACTTGGAGCTTCGCCTTATCTCCTGCTCCAATTCTGCTCCAATTCTGCTCCAGTTGCTGCGCTCACCAATGATTAGTTCGAAGCTTCATTCAAATTCTAAATCAACATTCGAATGCTGCTCTGTTTTTTTTTTCCTTCTTTCTCTTTGCATGTCTTTTGATTGTACCTGGTATTTCTGCACAGTTGCAGATAAAGATTAGGCTACACGAATACTATTAGTATTATACTTTTCGTAGTATTAGATTCCAGTGGTGGCTGCGTAGGATTGTTTCCAACTCGTGTGATCCAAACATTTCCAAAAACGCCACAGCGTTGTAATGTCGAGAAGTCAAAATGTATTGAAAAAAGACGGATGTAATCGTCTTTTATTACATTTATGCAACATGTTGTTACCTGATAAAATACTCTGCCTGATCCATACATAAAAAAATAACATTTTCACTGCGTCTTAAAACAGTTTTCCCTCCCACTCGCCGCACACAAAGGGAGGCACGCACTGACAAGTTATATTTACTAAAGAAAGTTGATTTATAAAAAACACCTTCTGTCATTCAATTCCGATGAATCACTTCATTCAAATTGAGGATTTTGTTCAAGGATTTATAATTTTCTTTAGGGTGAATGTGACATTCAAAGCTTCATTTGAAAACCTCATCAAAAGCTTTGAATGTAAAAAAAAAAAAAAGAAAGAAAACTGCTCCACTCACATGTCCTGGTGATAGCTAGGATTTGTGCCAAAATGATTTTTGTGCCAAAATGATTCAGTATCTTATTGAAGTTTTTTAACCGTGCTCGCTGCATGGCTCTATGGATGGCAATGTTGGTCTGCGATGTCCATTGGATGAATCCAATTACTTAGATTACGCTATCTTCTCCTCTGGCCACCAGCAGGTCAAAGTTTTCATTTATCCTTTAAAAAATCTCAACATCTTCTAGACAATTTGGCACAAAATGTAGAACAGATGTTCATGGTTCCCAGAGAATGAATCCTATTTACTTTGATGATCCCTTAGCTTTTCCTCGTGCTCCACAGTGAGTTGAAATGTCTCAACCTCTGCTCCCTGATCTCACAAATTATTTTCTAATGTAGTCTCATTATTAGCAATCATTAGGAATAATGGCCAAACCTATGGAAAATATGCTCCAAGTTGTAATAAACCTGAATTGTCCATTAAATTATAAAACACTTACAGGAGTTAGGCCTCAGCCCATTGCTAATTTGTTTCTTATTTTAAATTGAGTTGCTTTGCTAATTCTGTATATATTGCATTCATTTATATATTCTCAGATGATATCATTTGATGAATATAATAACGGCATCTTTAGAGTTCGAGAATGGAGATGTATTCTTAATCTCAGGAATCCACTGCCTTATACAACATGTACTTAGCTTTTCACCGTTATTCAGTAAATCGCTTTTTTATCCAGTGGTTTGAAAAGCATTTTTGTAGCATCCCACACGCATATTGTCTGTTCTTTGCTTTACAGGAGTGCAGTGATTAAGAATGTGAAAATAAACCTGAACCAAGTCCCCGCTTTTTTTTTTTTTTTTTTTTCTTCTTCAGACTTTAAGGTGTTATCAGTGTATGCTGCTGAATTTTTCTAGCAGAAGCATTTCCATTCCATCGCTCCCAATTAAGCATGACCGTTCCACGATATTCCTCCCAAAATAGCTTGTGAACCCCAAGCTTTAAAGAGGCCTCCCGCTGAAACAAAGTTCTTGTTTAATATTCCACATCCCGCTCACAGCCGAATATAAATGACGTGCCACTGTCTGCATCTCTTACCGAAACCCAAACTGCTGATTTTCTCTGCGTCTGTCAGGGAATTGATTAAAAGTGTAGTAAACACTACACACAGCCACTCGATCCCAGTGACAGCAGAAAGAACTTGAGTGGACCCCGGTCGTATATTCGATGATTTCCCCTCTAATGATGCTGTTAACTTATCTTGGGAGAGAAGAATAGCGTTGATCAGGGCCTACTTCATGTGTGTGTAGAGAAGGCTTTTGGCAAAGTCTATTAATGACTTTTTAATCAGTGTTTAAGTGCACTCAGAGGGTCGCCCAAAAAGCCAGATTGATTTGGGTGGGTGTTCAGAGGAGAATAATATCATGAATCTCTGTCATTCTTTGATTTCAGCGCCTTAATCATCCCTGACTTTGTTTTTGTGTGTGGGCACATGGACATGCCAGTAATGCTGATGGCTTATTTAGACGGTTATGACATTCATAGCCAGTCTGAAATATGTAATTCATATAGGCCTCCTGTATATTGGGCAGATAAATAGTTGACCAAAAATGGGAAATTTATATTCGTATGTATTATTTTGATTAGGTAATTATAGCCGATAAATTATCGGCCAATAATGCGAAGCCAAATTGCTTTTATTGACTTAACTTGCAGCGTCCACACTTGTGAAGTCCAGCACGCTGACATGTCGTCGCCAGTTTGGACTTTTTTTCACCGTAGAAAAAAGAAATAAGATATATCCATATTGGGCATCCCTAGTTTGAACTCAAAAGCGCGAATCTAAGACCAGGCCGGTAAAATAAAAAGTTTATTTAAGATCAAAAACAGGCACAAGTCCAAACCAGGCAGGCAGGTGAAATGAGGCAAACATAAACCAATAAGGCTTCAGGCTGCAGAGCAGTTCATCAGGTAAAACTAAAGCAGGCAGAGGAAATGGCTGGAATGCGAAGGCAGAAAAAATAGACAATCTGGCAGGGAGTAACCATAGACTGTGTATAAGGAGACTTAGTCACCATGAAGTCGCCCTTTGGTTTGTGGGTGACGGTGGCGGTGACGGTGAATGGTGCTAGCACAGGATCTGAAGCGACAGGGGAGTTCCAACATGGCAGGGGGAATAAGCAGACAAGGCGAAATGTGGAACCTCCAAGTTATTCATGATCTTTCATGAATAAGCTGGAGGGACACGAGGGTGGAAATTCTCGTCAAGTCCATATATTTTCATACATTTTTAATTTAGCGACAGAATCCCCAGTTGTTTACATGACCATCACACATCACTCACTGCTTCTAATGAGAAGTCGAGAGGCGTAAAATATGTAGGAGATCTCGCTGTTTTGACACAGATGCTCATTAATAAATGTTAATGATGCATCGTCTTTACATTGCCTATTTAAATGTATACTTCTTCAACCCCCGGTGTCTTGTGCACGTATAGGTGCTTGTATCTGCCTCTCATTCATTTGCGTGTAACTTCAGCAGTCAACAAGGCCTCTCATTGATCACGAATAAACGGCCAATTGCCTGTCAGACCAGCTAATGAGGTGAAACACATTTTCCACAGGCGAGACGTAAAACGGTGAGGAAACAGAAAGGCCTTTAAAACAAAATGGCTGCCGGGGGAAGGGATGCCAGAGCACATTTGTGACTGAGAGCCAGCCAGTTCTGCTCCGTGTCCACTCTGTGTGCATGTAGTCTGAGCAGATGGGAGCTACAGTAAGACACCCCGGGCAACTGAAGCAATTTCCAAAAGGCCAGTCAAGCCCAGCACAGAGAGCGAGAAAGAGTGGGAGAGGAGCACAAAGAGATGCTGGAAAGCCTTTCATTTCAGCATTACCATGGCTACTAACCAAAAAAACTCAGGAAGCATTGTTAGACTTTAAACTCAGTGTGACATCTAAATCCAACCCCGCCTCCTGATCTGTGTGAAATTGGATAGATTTGTTAGTGATTTGTAGGATTGGTATCCCAGTGTTCATTGGAGTTATTTACTTTGCTGAAGTTATGCACTGCAAATTGTCACAGCATATTCATTTCTTTTATTCCTCAGGATGCCACCTGACTGCAAATCCAATCAACAAGAAAGCAATCTGCAATGACATTTAACTGTCAACTTCCATCCCCCCTAACAAGCTGATATTCCTTTAAATGTCTAACCACACTATACAATTAGCAGTGCTGCCAGGCACGCAGGGCGTGGGGAAGACATTACAATGACTTTAATTGAGCTTGTTACACATTGAACTGGAGTTGTTTGCACAAGTGATATACAGATGAAGACATCAACAATAAAAACGGACAAACATCAAGTTCACACTTTACAAGGTGGATATACTGTTTTTTGTCTTAATCTTGTTTTATTTTTGCTTGTGTTTTTCAGGTCAAAGAAACATTTCAGCAGCTTCTCCTCCAGAATCTCCTCAAGGCCCCGGGGTAAGACACCTTGTGACCTACTCAACTTAAATAAGTGACTAAAACCTAAAAGGCTTTGACTGAAGTTCCAACTTTCTCACTGAAGGCCGCAAGCGTTTTTAGCTGCTTTTGAACTAATTTATCAACACTTTTTTTTTTTTTTTTTTTTTTTTTTATAAATCCTGCTATCAGTGTGTCCACACAGGATCAACTTATCATCTGTCATTTCAAGCTGCATTAGGAGATTTTTTTGGTAAGCGTTTTGGCCAGTTAGAGCAGTGGGACAAGTTGAAAATAGGACATCCGACATATTAGCTTCATTAACAGTCGTCTATTTACACATACAGCAGACACGAGATTAACATTCATTTGAATTTGTCTTTCTGTCCACTAAATAAATCCCTCCCTTTTGCTCTGCTTTTGTCTATTTGACTTGCTGCTGCTGCTAAATGTCTGACTTTCTTCTCCTGCTGGTCACTAACTCTGTCTGTCTGCCATTGCAAGGTGGGCAGGTAGCTAAAACAGTAAAAACTAAACTCATATAATTTAGTATTGATTAGTAAAGCTTTCAGTTCTTTTTATCAAGTAAAACCAGCTTCATGTGATTTTGAAAATGAAATAATCTGGGGATTTCAGGCTTTTGAAGGGTATTTGACATCTTTTTTAAACAAATGATAGATAAATAATTTGCTTCCTCAGTTGGAGCCTAATTTACAGTTGTTATTCAAACATGCATGTAAAAGCAAGAATCAAATTGAAACTGATCAATAGATCTACATTTTGACCCTTTTTTAATTCTCTAGAAATAATGTAGAGTAGATTCAGACTAGGTTGAATATTAGGCTCTTTATACAGGATATGGTAAAGCAACGAATGCCTCAACGCTGGTTCAGGTGTCAGTTAACTGCTGACCTGGAGTGATTCTTTAGCTGGTTGACAGCATCAGGAAGCCCCTCTAGCAGTTCCTGGAGCATTACATGGATACAGCTCGCCTTCTGTGCTCATACAAAGATCATAAATCTTGACTAACCCGCAGTCATGCTGGGTCTGTTTTTGTGGACAGAAATTGCAGGTCAAGCTCTTCTGTTCTTTTTTAAAAGGTCATGGAAAAAATGAATTATTTGTCCCAGATCTCTCTGCAAGAATGTGACTCGGAAGCATAATTGGCATCTTTTAATCTTTTTTTTTTTACTCATCTGTATGAGACTCCAGAATGATTGTGTCCATCGAAAATTACCTGCAGCCAGAGTTTTACTGAATATATATGCAGCTAGCTTGGCAATGGAACGCAACAATGAAGTGTGTGGGAGTGTGTCTGTTGAAAATGTTATTCTTGGTGAAAGACATCAAGATATCTGTTTGTGTGCGTCAATCATGAAACGGTTAAATCACCACACAAACCTGGGAATCATGAGTAATACTGATTTATAATTATCATGCCTAGCTGCATCAAGTTTAGATTTAATGTCACATTAGCGTCAGTGTAAGTTAGAGGCTTCCCTCAGGCAGCTAATATAGTACTGATCAATTCTACAACAACTATGAAATAGATTTAACTGCACCATAATCATCCAGCCGAGATACTCCTGACTCGTGTACCTTCCTCAGAGTAAAATACCAGCATCGACCATATGTAACGTACACCTTCCTCAGAGTAAAATACCAACATCGACCATATGTAACATACACCAGCAGTGCGTGTTGCTGTGCGTGTGTTTTTTTTGTGTCTGTGCCTCCTGACTGAGCTAAGCTACCGTTACCATCATCCCTCAGCCTGAGTGGAGGTGTCAGAGGAGGCTGGGAGTTGTGATGGATGCTGCTCTCTCTCAGGATGAGGCACACACACACACGCACACACACACACACACACACATGCTCACGCACACATTGTGCCACAAAGCGGAGGAAGAGAGAGATCCGGTCTGTTTTAGGCTCTCCGGGCCAAAATGAGCCACAGTCTGTATTGTCGACTCATTTTAAAATTGAACCAACAGGGGCCGGGAGCTGTGGGAGCTCTGCAGCCATGAACTCTGCAAATCGACCCTCATTTTGATAAAGCAGCGAGGGCGGTGGAAGCCTGTAAGCGGGCAGCTCCCAGTGGCTAACAAGAGACGGCTGTGGTCATACTGGGCAGCTCTTAGGGGATGACATTAGAAGGTGGTGGTGCTTAGCTGGTTACACCACTGTGCATGCACAAAGCCTTTTCCTCATCTCTTAATTCCCAAAGCATCTGATCTACCAAACAGGCAGGATTCATTAAAAAAGAAAATGTGTTCATTCCCGACAAATTACTCTGCAGGAGTCATGGGTATTTATCGACTCCAGCTCTGATCGGCAGTGACGGAAACGTGACACTTGGGTGGTAACGCTAATGCTCGCCCCTTTTTAGGGTGCGATTCTTTAATGTGCGCTGAAGTGAAAATATCTTTTTTTTTTTTGGACAATCATTGAAAGCAGCTTTAAGTTCACAGTGAATGTATCTGATAATACAATAATAAAAGATACACGGACACAGAGTAAATAAGCAGCAGTCATTAGTGCCCTGGCTGCTCAGTGTGCACAGCATCTATCTGATGGCTGTCCAGGATTCTGCACAAAGAAGTGAAACAGAAAACAGTGTGTGAAGCGTTGCCACTGCTGTTGGCAGTCACTCGACAATTCATCACGACTCTAGTGTTCACAAAATTTCCGAATACACTCTCGCTGTGTCTCTATCTATGTCTCCACCCCTCTCAAAGACGCCGTTATAAAAATACACTCGTTTCAATCATAAAATGATTTTGCCTGTTGAAATTTCCTCTTCAACGTGTCTGTCAGGCGCTGATTAATCAATGGCTTCCTTCTCTGAAATGGTTCTGTAAACAAGCCGTGTGCTCCGGCTCTGTCTCGAGGCATTGTTGGATCTGACAACTTTCTCTTGCTCGCATAAATTATTGATCCTTGACACTCGGTTTGCCTCGGTGCAGAATGCTAAGGATCTTGTGGTATTTATAGCCAACGTTTTGGGAGAGCGTCTGAGTCTGTTTGCCTGTGTTGATGATGATTTCTCACATCGGGCCGAGGCCGTGTCTCGGGGTCGTGCTCGTGTTCTGTCGACCCAGGTGGTCGCGTAGTCCTTGGGCCGGAGGTGAGGTCGTGTTTCAGTTTGTTGCTGGCAGAGGGCGAGTTGGCAGCTGGCTGCAGCTCTCTATTATGCAGAGGCAATGCCTCGTATCGCATGTCTTTCCAAAAGAAAGATGAATATTGTTTATCTTTGCCTCTGTTTTAGCACGCAGCCTCTATTGCCGTGTGTGAATCCCTCCGTCTCGACACTAGAAAGTGAAGTCAATTTAATTAGAAGCATGTTGTGGAAACGTCTTTTCAAGATTGGTGTTAAACAAAGCATAAATAGTTTTCTCTGAAATGACAATGGATTTCTGTGAATGCTGGTATTTGTCTGACGATAATCCCACTTTAGACGTTCCAGCTCAACCCCTTGCTGCTACCTCAGCGATTATCGGAGGGGCCGCGCTTCAATGTGCTGCTTAACATTCATTTGGTAGAGATGGATTTTTTTAGAATTGATCATCTTGAACTTTCTTTTTCTCAGATATTTGCGATATTGAGGCACATTAAGTGTAAATGAGATCAAACTACATTTTACGCAGTTTATACCAGCATGGGGGGTTTTTGTAGTCTATTTTGGAAAATCTGAATGGACACTACAGCATTGGGAAGATGCCAGATAATTTGGAACATACCGTGGCTAATGGCTTCACAAGATGAAGAGGTGTAATTGCACCTGTGTTTGTGTTATAGGAAAGAGCAACATATCCAGTTCATTTTAATAATTGGTCTTAGATGTAAACATCAAGAGCTGCATGATGACTTTCCTGCCCTTTACCTTTTTGATTTGTGGAATTGGAAACATTTGTAGCAGTGACTCACTGTATATGTCAAGCGGGGGTCACATAAGTACCTGTTAACAATCATACATGCTGCCTTTGTGAACATTGTACATTGTTGTTGAAAGTGTTATTTTAGGCCTACTGGTATTAAAGCCATATGTGTAAGAAATGAAAATGTCATACTTAATTTCATCGAACATTAGTATTATGAATGTACAATGGCGTATTAGAGCCGTTGTAGGTAAAAGCCAGGGGGAAGGGGGGAATCATTTTGAGAAAAAAACCCACTATTGCGTTGTAGTTTCTGATGCACAAACAAAATCACCTCCATTGTAAGATTGTCAGCTTGGCAGAGAGCTCACTTTTGTACAAATTAAAGTGTACGGTATGAGAATATATAAAAAAAATACTATAATCACATAAGAAATCTACACATAGTGGCTTTACAAACACTATTAGAAAAGCCAATCGGAAGCACATAAATCTAAAACTATTTCTTGTTTGGCCGAAACTACAGCTGAATGATTAATAGAAAAATTGTAAAAAAAAAGAAAAAATCTGTCATTTTCACAACTGACATAATTAGCAGTGTCTTAACAAGCTGTAGCGAGTGACAGTTGATTTCATCTGCTATAATGCCGACTGTCAACTGCAAATGTACTGAGCTGTAGTTAATTGATGTTAAATCTGTGACTTGGCAAGACCGAAAAACACCGGAGTTATCTGGTTAATATGCATGCCAGTGTCAGTGAGGAAAAAACTTTGATGTGTTAAGACAAATTAGGAGTGGGCTGTGTCTTTCTGTTCATAAAAGACCAATGGATGATTTATGATTTGCTTGGTACAAAACAGAGCTGCTTACATTTAATACTATACAAGCCACACATTCAGAAAATAATCTCAATTTTAATTCACAATATAGGTCAGAAATGTCTGATATTGGCCTCAAATTGTTAAACCGCAGCCCGAACATATTATCGATACAAACGGGTACTGGTATATTCTCGTATAATACATTTATATTCCTTGGTTGTAAAGCATATTTTAGGAATAGGCTCATTTAGGTTTTTGTTACAGCGCCACTAATGTTGAAACCCCAAAAGCTGCAGATTCACTGTAGATGTTGGTTGTCATGTTAATATTATCCCTGCTTCCCTACTATTTACTATGATTCACTCGAGGGTAATCTCACTGTTCTTCATGTCCTTCTTGGAGTGTCTCACTCTGTCCCGCACGTCCTAACTGCTCTCGTCACACACGCACACAATTATCGCTCGTCCTCAACCTCCATTGTTCACACTCTGACTCGGTCCTCCCCCTTTCTCATGCATTTCTAATATTTTCCTCTTTTGTATGCTTGACTGTTCCAATCTTTAATTCCAGTAATCTCTCCATCTTGTTAACGGAATCTCCTTCTTGATCCTCTTTCCTTTCAAACCCCACCTGCCTCTCACTTTCTTTCTTTCAGACACATGATGAGCTTGGCTCCATAAACCCTTTCCACTAACATCTGGCTTCTGTCTTCAGTGGGAAAGGTTACAGTTGGCATTCGTTCTCCCTGCATTAGTCATGTTAGGCCTATCATCATCGGCTCCGATCAGCAAGGATGGAACCATGACACCCGGGTGGACATGCTTAAATGTCGCCGCTTTTACACCACGATGCTATGACTCATGTTGAATATATAATAAAGAAAATCAATAGGGATTTGGACAGTTATTGTAACGTAATAACGTACAAAATGTACAATTAATATGCTCTCCTCAAAGCCACCGGACTCCACCAACAGAAACATTCATTTTTACCTCGCTGATCATCGCAAAACAAAAACTCTTTGTTAGTCTTTCCACTCTTCCGACAATCACCAACTCTGGTTTGAGAGTTTGAAAGAGTGACTAAATAAGCAACAGAAATAAAAAAAAAAGAAGTAGCCACTGTTTACTGTTTACTAACTCTGCTTCCGGTGCCGGCCGGCATGTCTGTGACGTTGAGTGTGACACATCAGAAAAAAACAAAAAGGCATACCCGACTTCTGGCGGTGGCAAAGGAGTCTATCGCCTTTTTTTTGCACAGGTTTTCCTGCAAATACGCGCTCATTTTGGTGCAAAAAGGTTATAATTATAATACGCAGTCTCTCCCCCTCACATGCAAACAAAATGACCATCTGGAAACGGCCAAAAGAACATTCATGAAGCTCTTTGTCACACACACACACACACACACACACACACACACACACACACACACACACACACACACACACACACACACACACACACACATTAAAAGAAACTTCAGACACAGAAAGTAAAAAAGTGAGGGTAATATACACTGTGAATGTGTACATGCATGTAAAGCCTCGGACACACACACACACACACACACACACACACACACACACACACACACACACACACACACACACACACACACACACACACACACACACACACCAGATGCAGGTCCCATGAAGCCAGAATGTGAACAGATGATCTGCTTGGCTGTCAGGGCAAACAGGCTGAGTTCAGAACATTGGCAGCCACAGCAATGCCACTACTAATTGCCTCTGCGTATTCTCTTGCTGAGATCCTCACATGCAGAGTGAGTGTGGTGTCTTTCACACCCTCTGTGTGCAGGACGTGGTGACTCAATGTGAGATCACATGCATGCGTGTGTGTGTGTGTGTAAAATGTGATATGGCTTTGCAGTACTTGTGAGGACTGACTTGTGACAGCTCACTGGTCTTGACATTTTAGGACATTTGGAATTGTGAGGACATTTTGGCCAAATTCTAACAGTGGAAACAGCTCATTTTAGGGTTACGCCTACACCAACATAGTATTTGTGAGCGCGCAAACTGTGGAGTGGCCAGCAGGTTCGAATGAAGATATCCAATCTGATACCATGTGCAAGTCAATCCACTATGAAATCTCTATTTCAGTGACATGTAGTGTGAACCATTCCATGGAGGAGGGCGTCAGATGTTTTGTATGACACAGAAATAAAAGAACAAACTAAAAGTTAAGGTTTAAGATATTGATATTTAAGAGTTTAAATATCCAACAGCTGTTTTTTATTTTACATAAACATATAGCCTAAACAATCCTTTTTGATATGGTGATGATGACATTACAAGCTCAACCTGTGCAGCCAGACATTGCTAAAACCCACAAAGCTTCATTTTTTTTTTATTCTAGTGAAGAACCTATGTTTCCAAGCAGACCAATTGTTCAGGGTGATTATATGTGGATGTGCATAAAATGACTCATAGGATATCTAAACTATTTCCATTTGATGTAAAGGTGCAGTCAGTGTGCTGTCTAAATGTCTCACTCAGTGTAAACATCTTATGCGTATCTTCAATGGAGGTTTGGAAGCTGATGCAGACTGTGATGCGGTCAGACAATCTTAAAGCTACTTAAGGGAAAATTGGGGCTTTGCCAGTAGATATCAAATAGTATAGTTTAGATTACCCGTGTCCATTGTCACAGCTACCAACGTTGCTAGGAAAAGGTTTACATCCACTGCAACCAATGCATTCTTTGCCATTAAACAACATTATTCAAGTTAGCTGAGCTCGAAGCAGTGCATGTATATCTCTGGTGTTTCTTCAGCGCACAGCGACACACACTAGATGTTTCCTTGTGCTCTGTACTTTTAGTGTTTCATCATGACCTGGGTCACATGTGCACATGGAGTCTACACAGTGTGATTACTTCCCTTTTCTTTTGTTTGACACGGAAGAAAAGGTTTGGAGGGAATGACTGTTTCATCTGTTTCAAGGCCTAAGGGAATTAATGTAAATCAATGTATTGTCCTCACAAGCATGTCAGATTCTGAGTACATGTGTGTCCAGCAGACCACTGGGTGAGTGAACATCTCCTCTTTTACTGCTCAATATGGTTCAATGGCCATTATTGAATCCCAGAGAGCCATTTGTGTTGACCATAGCAGATTCAATAACGCTCACAAACTGTGAGATGAGGCCAACTGAAAGACACATTTGGGTTATTTAGGAATATAGGCCACAAGAGGTCCAATGATAGTGTTTTTAACATTTTAGCTTTGCTTCACTGTAACTTAACAAGATACACTCTGCTTAGCCCTAATTTGGAACCGTCTAATTAATGTTCTATTGCTGATTGATCCAGCCTTTGTTTTGTGTCTTTAGCTAATGTGTGACAATCAGAAGGTGGTTAGCATTGGCTACATTATCAGCCTAACAGCAACAACAGAAAATACTGACCTGTTTCCCTAAGTTAGATGCTACATCAGGCCTCTTCTGGCTCCACCGGTGGAACATTTCCCAATGGGAAGGACAAAATATTGGGAATTTCATTGTATTTGCATGTAACCATTTGCAGTCCTTACAATTCAAATTATTAACCCATCACTCCCATATAGGGCATACTAGTGAGTCTATGGATTATTTGGTTAGTTCGTCAGTTCAGTTTAGACTTTCCCATGATCAAAAGGCCAAAGTAAATTTCTTTCAAAGGAAGTCTGCTCTCTCAGGGAATGAAAATCAAAATCTCAGAATTCCTGAAGGAATCCAAGCAGAACTGCTGCTCTTTTGCGTAGAGAGCCGGAAGATGTGGTTAGGGCATCTGATCAAGGTCCGTCCCTGATACCTCCCTGTGGACATCCATCTGGGAGGAAGCCTCAAGGCAGACATATACGCCAGAGGTGTAATATATCCTGATATATACGCCAGAGGTGTAATATATCCTGATAAGCCCAGGAAAGCCACGGGATCCCCCAGGAGGATCTAGGTGGCCAGGGAAAGGACTTCCAAGCTCCTCAACTTACTTTGCTTCCCCTGCTAATCCAAACCGGATACATAGCGGAAAACTGTGAAGGGCTGCAACTCAAAAAGTGTTCTGTCACTACTCAATATTCCTACATCAGTACTATAGGCCTATGTCTTTTTCGATACATGTGCGCCCCACCCCCTTCGCGTGCCTTGAAATGATGGCGCCCTCCCCCCCTTGTTCCGATGCGTTTGTGCCTTATAAACCGTTAGACTCACTGTTGGAAAAATACATTTGTTTAATGAAGTGACAACGCCATGATTATAACTACTTCGTTAATGCTGAGGGACCTTGGTTGTCATGGTTACAAAAATAAATATGCGGTTAACGGGAACAACAACAACGTCATAATTACTACATATGGTAAACATGTTTTGGGTTACTCGCTCAAACAACCAATAGCCGCTCTCAAATGATTGTCTACACACTCTTTTGTGTCCAGACAGAAGTCTTTGGAAGCGAGAACGGAGCAGACAAACCGTTTAGATCTGGACCTGCTGACAGTGTCGAAGGATCGTGGGTGGAGAAGCGGGTGGAGTGCGAAGGGTTTATAAGGGTGGAAGCAGTCTAATGGTCTTTTTGTTGCCGTCTGAGACAGTACATGTGTCTCTCTGCTGTAAAGTATACTCCTGAGCTATGTTGTTCATAATCATAATAATAACAGTGAATCATTTGCATTGTTTCTCTGCAGCTCTCACTGTCTCAGCTGGCAGCTACTTCACGCTACCCGACCATCAGCCACTCCAGCTCGGCGTTGCCGTGGCAACAGTCGTTTCCCTCTCTGCTCCATCCTTCCCCGTTGGCATCGGCCCACCAGCTGTCACATGTCGTAAGATTTCCGCCCCCGTACGCTCTCTCTCTCTCTCTCACTCACACACACACACACACACACACACACACACACACACACACACACACACACACAGCCTTGTATTCACACACGTTCATACTGAGGGAAAAAAACACAAGCAAAAATGTGCATTTACACATCTTTAGGCGCACATTCAAACACACAACCTAGCACATAAGCCTATACATCCCCAAGGATATGCCGTCAGTCACTCAGAAGAGTTCAGAGACACACTCACCTTTACAGCACACAAGGATAAACACAATGTGTTTTGGTGAAAACACTGAATGTAAACAAACTGTTTGTTTATAAGAAAACCCCACAGGGCACTTATTTTGTGTTTGCCATGCTTTATATTACTATTATGCATCCATGCATCCATGTCAAGTTAAGTCATTTATATTTATATAAGCCCAATACATTTCCCTCAGGTGGCTTTGCAATCCGTACAGCAAAAGACCCCCGCCCCCAAAAAAAAAAACACAAACATTTAACGAGATGCATTTAAAGAGCAACTGAGGAGGGATCCCTCTCCAAAGATGGAGAGACATGCAATGGATGTCGTGTGTGCAGAATAACCAACGTAATAAAATCACAACATAGACAATCTATATGACAAAATGATACATATAATGTGAACCTAATATTGGGAAAAGATTAATCCTTTAGGATGTCAAGCAGCTTCCAGGTGTCACCAAACAGAAGAAGCCTGAGCCGCACACAAACAGGACACGCTACACAAACACACAAGAAGGATGTCTCAAGCAAATCATTCCCACAGTGAGGAGATTCCTTTGCTGCATATCCACATCTGTTTTGTGGTGTTAGCAGGCTAAGCAAAGTAGCCCAGCGCCCTTCTCCCGGGCTACTTCCACCAACTTCTCCCGTTGTATTTCCAAGGTGTTTCCAGACCATGTTGGATATATTTCACACTGCATCCATATGCATCTTTATCAAATGCCCAAACCATATCAGCTGGAATCTTTCAATATGAACCAGCAGTGGTTTTGCTGTAGACTCTTTCCGAATGTCTGTCTGTGTCTTTAAGGATGAGTCCAGACTCGTTTTAGTGGCTTGTAACCACAATGGTCAATACCCAAAGCCGATGACCACACCATGGCTCGCTCCCTCTTTACCACCGACTGATCCGCAACTAAAGTCGACTCTCGTGTGAGTCTGCAAGTGCGGGGAGGTCTGGACGTTTGGATTCGGCCTTTAACCACATTTTGTAGGAATCTAGTCATAGTTACAGCTAAAGTACATTCAGTTGCAGTAGTTTGTCCAGTAATTAGAAACATTTCTTCATCCGCCTTTCTATTTTAAGTTTTCTTCATTTCCATGTGTTACCACAGTTGATTGTGAGATTTTTTCAGAGCTGTCCTGGCAGGTCCACCTGCTTTTACGCCTCAGCACAGCTAAGAAGGACTTTGCTCATATTCTAACTAGACAGCAGTAGATTTAATGGGTTTTCGCCCATATTTCATGCTCGAAATCCATATGGCTTAAGCTATGAATCATATTGCAGGAATAATCCAGGAAGTGTGGATCAGGCTTACTGGAGATAACAATATAATCAGACGCACAAATGGCTAAAAAAAGGCACAATTCAATTTGGTTTTTGAAAGACTGGCGAGGTTGTGCTGTGGAAGAACAGTCAGACCAACTTGTCTATTTCATATAACATATATCTAGAAGTACACTAGTCAAAAGTTCCCGCAGTTTAGTATTTGTAGTTGAATTTCAAGCAGTGTGCTTTCTTCATACCATGAAATATGACAGGGAGGTACTGGTCTGAAATAACCATCTAGATCTGGCAACACACTCAGTCATATCTTTCCTCATGTAGAGATCAATTTGGCACTCACATGTTGACTTCCAATCAGAGCTTGAGAGGTTTTAAATTGGAAACTCTGAATCCACATGAACTAATGTCCTTCCTTCTTTGCAGCACTTCCTACATTTTATTTTCAGCCTTAGATTTGTTGATTTTTCACAATGTAGCCTAGAATTACCTGCAGAATGTAATGAAATAATGTAATCTTTTTTTAGTCATTTTAGACTTAACCTTTGCACTCACTGAGGGTTTTTTATTCTGATTCACCAATTAGTCATAGCGCTGCTGCTTTCAAATGTGATGTTTCAGCATATATAGCCAGTATCAACTTGTTCACTGCAAGAAAACTTTTGTAAAGTAAAGTATAAAGTTACTAACCGAGTGCTCAGGGAATAATCTGCAGATAAACTGAGCATATATATATATATATATATATATATATATATATAATATATTTTTTATATAACAATATATATATATATATAGTATATAGCTTTTGAAATTGGCATAATGGTTAATGCTAGAACATAATGTAACAGTAGCACAAGTAGAGCAGAGACGACTCCCTAGTATCACTTACAAAGTCATATTTATCTTTAATTTGCTAATATTAGCTACCAAAAGCTATTGGTCATACCAGACCAAGTAAGGCTGTAGCCCTTAGTGTATTGAATTGAGGTTTGGAGTGTTTCCCTGCCTATGAATTTCAATTTTATTTGTGGTAGCTTGTTTCATACTCCGCCGATGCTGTCCAATGCTTTGTTGTCAACATTAAAAGCTGTGGATAACGATGATGCATTATATCCCTACTCCCCTGGCTGCCATTAGTTTTCAGTTATGATGCTCTAAGGGAGTTTCTGTGACATTCTTTGTGCATATATTGAGTCATTAAATCAGCCTGCAGAATGCATTGTTTAAACCTCCATTTGTCCTTGTCCATAACCTCAACACCTGCCTATAAAAAGCAGCTGCTCATGTGTCACCACACAGTGTAGGTTTGATGGCAGCAGGTGCAGATACAGTAGCCTATAAAGCTATTACTTTGAGCCTTTTAAACATGCTAAGGATTTCTACACCATGATTTTGCATCCTATAAGGTTATTATGTTGCAGGCGATTGGATCAAAGGGGGGAACATGGATGTGTATGTTGCGGCGTGACTTTGATCGAGGTTATTATCAGCTTGTTTGATGAAAAGCCCAATAATGCACAGCCATGCATGTCCTCTGATAAGCCAACTGAACCATGCACATGTATCAAAGAAAAGAAAGCACTTGAATGGGAAATGACACCATTAGCACTCCTTAGCTAATTATCTGTGCTAATACCCCTCCAGCTGCATGTCTGTCAATGACAAGAAGAGAGGATTAATGTTTGCCACAAAACATTTAGAAACGTTGAATTGATCCACAGGCTAACTGTGGACTAATTAACTGTTCTATTTATTTTTCTAAACAGTTGAGATTATGAAGAGGCAAAGAAGCAAACACGGATAACAAGTTAAACAAAGGAATGTCAGTAACTGAATTGCAGATAGAATGCAAGACTGCCTCAAAGTCAAAACATAAACAACATGCTGTTGGCATTGAACTCATCACGACGGGGTTGTTTCTTCAGATTTCACCTAAATTAAAATGAGAAATGAACATTCAGTGGAACTTGGGTTGAATAAAAAAATCACCACAGTTGAGCTCACAGGAAGAGACACAGGCTTTACAGAGAATACGTCAAAAAAAGAAGTAAACACTTTTACTTTAATGGTCCTTCAAAGTTTCTTGAGTCTTTCACACATACACTGCAACGCTAATACTAACAACTATTGTCTGTGTATCCACAGCCTGATATATCGTATTCTTCTGTGCCATAATGCTTTGTTGGTCACCAAAAACTGTACATTATTTTAAGTCTATACCACAGACACTATCCTGCTGTCATAAATACTAACTAGTGCAAGAAATGTGTTTTTAATCCACAGCTGAACATAGTCCCCATCATTTCTGCCTCACTTTTAAAGATGTGCATCTTGGGGCCACAGGCAAAGAAGGTGAACGGAAAAGTACTGAGAGATGGACTAACACATTGTTGGTTTTTGGTCTTTTCGTTTGATTTGCTAACAAACGATATAGAGTAAAAATAGCAGCTTAAAACTTTGCAGGAGCTTCTGGCAAACGGATTGCTTTCGTTTTTTTCCCGAATATAGGACACACTCCATCATGTTTGCCACAGTTAAATTGGTTGTTCCACCGTCCGCCATTTCCTCCACTAAGTACCGGCTATCATTTATTTTGATACTCTTTGGTAACTGGGGATAGCTACCAATAGCTACTGAGGAAAACAAAATTGCTATCCTCTCCCTGCCTTTGTGCCGTAAATCAAAGAATTAATTTTCCTTCTTACCCAGTGGCAGACAGAATTGCATGGTGAGAGCGAGGTTTATAGGGAACCAATCAAAACGCTGATGGTGTCATTATTCTATAGCTATTACATTGTGCAATCAACATTTAGTTCATAATGATAATTTAAAACCATAAAAAACTTGTCTATTGCCACTTTAAGGTTGCACTATCTGAGCTGATCCATCTCTTTACAATCTTTCCCAGATACTGTCTCCTTCTGTAGCTTGAGAAATTACCTTGGCACATATCACCACTTCTCTCGCCGATGTATTGTCTTCACGTCACGTTTATTTATGGAGCATCTTTAAAAAACAGATGTGTCATAGAGGTCTTTGCAGAAAACAAGGGACAGAAAAACAGATAAAAGCCAGTGTCATAAAACAGCAGCACTTCCATTCAGGAGCAGTTCAACACCAAAGGAACATGTGGAGAGTGCTTAAGGACATCTCAAAACTCAAACCAATATACTTTTAATAATGATTTTATAATTGGAAAGTCAGCAAGTGGGGAGTGATGGATAAGACAAAGTCACACCTTCGGCCTCAAATGTCTCCTGGTGTTCCTAACGTGTCATTTGTGTGTTTGTACATTGATGGACAAGCCTATTTAAAGATGGGCCCTCAGAATGAATGTAGGCCTTAACAAAGACTGAGCAAATGTGGTCCAGATAAATGGCTCCTATTTATGGAAGACGTGTAATGCCACTGTAAGCTCGGGGGTCGGAGCAGCCTGAGTATTCCACCACTTCCAGAATCAATTCTGAAAGCTCCACCTCCAGCTTTCTCGCCTGCCGTGTTGCTTTGTTTTAAGCCCCCATGACACAATTTTACTGCCCATGTCATTTCCATGCATCCAGCTGCCAATTAGTGCCAATTTGGATTCCTTTCTGCCCGTAGCTGTACTACAGTGGAGACGTTTCGTGTCGTTGCACTTGCCTTTCCCCTTTCCACTCTGTGACCCTCTCATACGCATCAGCCGGAACTGCAGAAACCTTCTCGTTGAGCTTTCCTGGCAACTTTTATAGATTTCATATTTGTTTTCTTTAGCTGTTTTCAAATAACCTCCTGTATCTGTATCCTCCCACTTTGCTGCAGGCCTGCTCAGGGGTCGGCAACATCGCCCACCTGGAGATGGACCTTCAGCGGGAAGGGGACGTGTCACCTTCAGCTCAGGACGAAGGAGCCCAACTTCAGGAGCTGCCCTTCACCCCTGTCCATGCCCCCATCCTCACCCTGGGGATGAATGTGCCGAGGTGAGCCCCCTCTATTGTCTTTTTCAGCCATGGGTCATGATCTTTTATAGAAAGTCCAGGGGGGTTTTATTTAATAAAAAGGCTCCATGACAGTTTTTGTTAAAACTTCATGAACAAACACAATTAGGTTAAAAAAAAAAAAAAACTAATTAAAAATGCCAAAATATCTTGAAGAAGTCATGTCATTTTTACATTCAGTGATTCATGGTAAGAAAAGTTTAAAAAAAAAAAGAAAAGAAATAGAAAGCAAACTGAATAAGAGATGGCTTTTGACTTATTATGCTGTAATACATCACGTGTAAATGGCTTTTTACTCCGAGACGAACACAGGGCAGCCTTTTCTAAAACATGCTGGACATTATTTCCTTCAACATCATGTTAAGGTTGGTTACCGTTCTGTTCTCTGAAAACCGAAGCTGTCCCTGATGAGAAGAGAGGGAAATACTACTTCATGTGTGTTAGCGTTGGCTGGGTAACATGAACTGCAATAAAGAGGCCAGCTGTTATTCATGAAATGCTAAGCACTGGCCAGTATAATGATAGATGGTCATGATGTGTGGCCTTGAAACTCCACTTGATTGATTGACTTGGCGGCACTTTGGCGTATTCCAGATATGTGAAACTAGTATGATTAGGCCACGTGGCTCTCTTAGATTAATACATATGCAGCTCACATTGCACTACAGCTTCTGGTGTGGCTCTCCTCTCCATTTCAGCACGGGAGAGTGACGTGAGTGTAACTCGTGTTTGATAGGAGACATTATTGAATAAAGGAGCCACTTTAAACATGCTACTGTTTTATCTGGCCCCGTATCTCTGTGTGAACACTAGTACAGTCCTTCATTACCACAGAACTTCACTGCCTCGCTATCTACAGAGGGATATCGATCGGCTCGCTAATTGGCAGCATGTGTTCACTGGGCAGTATAGCGGTGTTGTCAGAAAAGCAAGAGAATTTATCTCAGAGCCAATTTAAAGAAATCGTTTTGTCAGCCTCTACATCCCACTTTGGGTAATGGTCTCTGCATTGTTTGTTTGTGTCAAAATTCTTTTTTTTTTTCAATCCAGCTGTGAGGACGAGGGTTTGACTTTGATTTAGTTTGTTACAGAATGCAATGCAAGTGAGTTCACAGTTTACACTGATAATAAAGTTCGCAGAGGATCTTCTTAATGGCAGTAGTAAAGCAGCCAGGTCTGTTGAGGGCGGACACTGAATGAGAAAGTACACCCTGCAAATAATGGGCACAGTAACTCCTAAAACAAGGCGTTGCATTAGCACAGGGAGTCTGTAAATAAGCAGCTGGCATCGAAACACTTTCCCAATCCCAGAGTTTGGATCCAAACACGATGCTGTTCAGTTCACTGGGCTGAAACGTCTCTGGCTCTTCACTCGGAGCCAAAACATCTTTCTGACTGTGTTCGGTGTGGGATGACCCACTTCTTTGAGAAGAACAATGAAGTCTAAAGACGTTTAATTGAAGTTTGCCGTGCATATCTGATTGAGCCCCCTTTGAAATAAAAATGATGGCTTGAATATTAATCCACTCGGGCTAAATTAAGATCTAACTATGAAAGCATAAAATTGACACAATTGAGGAAAAGCCCAATCGACTGTCTTCTTCACTGTTGTTGCCTTAACTAGTTTGATGGCGGCGTTGCTCTCGACTGAGCACGGGCAGCATTACTTTTATGATAAGCCCAAGCATTATCATTCATTTTCCTGTGCTTGCACTTTAACCAAGCATCTGTGCACTGTGTTTATCATACCCAGAGTGTTTGGTGTCAGTGTTGAAAGTATAAGTTATGAATGTTACCATAGTTGCTGAAGAACAGGTGGCCACTATGATTAGAGATAACTGCCAATTATGTTAGAAAATCCTGAGGGAGCGATTTGGCACCCGTTCCCTTTCCCCCGTAAGCGTTCGGGTGCTGCTGCTGCTTGACGGATATTGCTGACATCCTCATGCTGTCTGATCATTGCTTCGCTGCATGTTCGTTAAGTCCAGCCCGGATATTGAAATTCAAGTTCAAGTCATCTTCCAAAAGGTACAGTAAACACCTTGAGTCGCACTGGAACCGATCCAAGATAACCTGGGTCTGAAATGATAAAACAGCACAGTGTTCCGCTCCGTTCCAAACATTTTCTTCTGCCTCATTTAAAACCGCAAATCACCCGAGTGAGGCCGCTGCATCCCGGACTAAACGCATTACCTCGTGCTGCTCGTTAAGCATCAGCAACGGCACTCGCTGAAGTCGTTTCTGCTTGGCGAATGATCGATGTGCTCTCCTGACTCTGGAACCGTCCTCTAATTTAACAACTTCTCCTCTAGCTCCTGCTCAGTCAGCTCCAGGAGCTCACTGGCCCACCTCTACTCCGCTGGCTTCCCCGACATCGTGGACTGCAGTGGGCAGGTGGCTGAGGTTCTGGACCCCACAGAGCCCGTGCCCTTTGACCCTCAGCGAGAAGAGACTGACCCTCTACAAGGCAACCTGCTGGTGATCCAGTTCCTGGCATTTACCAGGTGAGGCCTGAGGTACTGGCTCACAAGTGTTAATATGGACTGATAGCAGCAGCTGCACAATGTATACTGTGTGCTGTTGTTGTAGAGATCAGTATAGATTTGTCCCATATGTGTGATTACATGCTCCTTGAATATAAGTGTGAATATAATGACTTTTTTCCCCCCCCTGAAATGTAATAATTCTTGTTGTTGCAGTCATTGATTTGAAACACAACTAACATCTTACTGTGCACTGAGCCACTGGTTATTTAATGTATACAGGAATAGATACTCTCATGACAACGCACCGCATGCCTTGAGATTTCTCTCTCTTTTAAAACATTTCTTTGAATTGAACTGCAGCCAACACTTCACTGCACTTAAACCACGCAGCCATAAAGTCCTGCAAGTCATCCCCTACGCACATGTGAAGTACAGACCCATACGCTGCACGCAGACACACGCTCGCAGTGTGACGGCAAACACATGTCCCATCAGCACTGGCTGAATTGCGCATCTGTCATCGGCCCGTCACAAAAAGCCCTGGAGCCCGCGTCCTCCCTGTCAGTAGGCTGACAGTGGTGGGGGGCTGCTGAAGGACGGGTACAAAACACACCACTCTTTGTGTCCTTCTAACTTGTCACCAGCACCGTCAGCAGTTTGATGAAGCCAACTCACGTCTGTTGTTCACCACCGTCATGCTGCCATGATTTCCTCCTTCCAACCTCGACGCATGTTCTCAATACTAATGTGTGAAGAGACAGATCTGCTTTGTTTTCACTTATAGTTATTATAGAGATGTTTGGCCTATGTACATTCGCCTCAGGGTGCTCCAAACCTTAGAGACGGCGTAAATGACAACAGGCTCGTGACTCTGATTTGAATTTATATTTGATATTCCACATGTTACATACGTAGCGACAAACTCTTCGCCTTTTTGGCAAAAATGTGCAGGTTTTTATTAAGTTTTTTACCTTTATTTAATTTATATAGCACTTTTAAAAGCTTTTTGTTGGAAGGGTAGCCAAGATCCCCATTGATTGAGGAAGAAGGGGCAGGAAAGAGGCACGCCGTGGCTAAGCAGCGACAACAAGCATTTGTAATCTTGTTACAGGTCAAAAGACATTTGAAAATGCAATTACTGTATATTCTCCTTTAAAGTTTTATAGTCAATGTGTTGATGTGTTTTTGAGTGAGCTTTATAGTTTTCAAAATGCTAACCCTAACCCAAGGTGACGTCTTCAAATTACTTGTTTTGTCAACCAGCTTTTTTTTAGCTACCTGTAAATTGTAAAAATGTTATTTTTATTATTTAATTTTTTCAATTAAAGGTGATGTATGTTGCCGAACGTAAATGTGTGTGAAAGTGAAAAGATAATTGTGGTTTGGGGGCCATCGATGACTTCCTGGTTCCACTTTAACCTTACATACTACATTAGTTGTTTGGACACATATCATACCCAAAACTCTCTTTTTTCCCCCCCACCGAGGTTGAGTGAGGTCAGTAATGACATGTTTCCTACCTCCATCTTTCCCCAGCACAGGATCACTATCCTGTTCATGCCTACGAGCTGCCAATTCAATCACTTCCTTTCTGAGGCGAGTTGGAAGGAACAACCCCGTGATAATGTCAGATTACAACAGCAAATACTTATAGCCCCTGGTTAAGTTGAAACACAATCATATTATCAGTTGGAGGCAGTGAAACAAAGCAGATATTTTAATATCAGAAGGTATGGATTTTGACTGTAATGCGTGTGTTCTGAAGGTACGAGAGCTTATTTGATTCTTTTGAGGTTTTCATGGCAACCTGACACCACATACCTGAACGTACATTGTGAATCTCCGGCTAGCTGTAGCGTGGGTTGAGGGTTAGCTCATAATTATGACAAACCGTTATGGCATGCTGGTATTTAGGCAGCGGCAGCAGTAGCACTTAGGCAATCGGGGTGCCTGTGGATACTAGGCAGTGTAATTTCTAGCGCTCAGCCGGGCGCCATAATTATCAATATTGTCTGTTTACAGAATGAATATTAATGCCCGCTCCTCTTTGAACATGGAGCACGGCAGAATCTTTAACAGTGGAGAATCAGAGCAAGTGATTGACTGGGAGGACACACACGGCTCTTATTAGAGTCCTCTTCGAACTCTCCGGCTTTGACGGCTGTCCGTGGTTGTGGGGGGACGGGGGGCACGCAGCGCTCCATCGCTCCCTGCGTGTTTTGAAATGCCTTTTTCCTTTTCTCCCTCCTCATTATGGAATACCCGATGACTGATTGCTAATCTGTTCATCAGACGGAAACAGAAAGAAGCTCATCCTGAAGCTCATTACTTAATATGCTCGGTGCTAAATTGAGTGCTTGCAGGCTCACCGGGACTTTTTGTGGGCCGTCAGCAGTTTGAAGTGCGTGTTTAGATCTGTGTGTGTGTGTGTGTGTGTGTGTGTGTGAAATCACACTCGGAGGGTGGTGTTTGTGTGAAAAGGTATACACAACACCAGGAGGTTCGCTTAGTCACACAGACTTTGGTTTTCTCCATAGGAGTCCCAGCCAACACAAACTACATGCAATGATTCCCCACGTGTTAATACTGCACAGTGCCACCAAATTCATGCAGACGAGACTTCCTGTGCTCCACAGATCTAATGACTAAGTTTTCATCCTGCCTTGAGTTTTAAGAAGGAGCCAAGTTATCCACTTATAATGAATCAAAGGTGTAGAGCTGAGTTTGTACCTACTCAATCAGCAGTCCAATTTATTGCCACTTTTAAGGTATGATTTACCACCTCAAGTTCTAATCCTCATTTTTATTATTGGGTTTTTTACTTTTTAGTAGCTGTAAAGCTGAATTATTGGCTCTGGTTGGACGTGCAAGACATGCATATTTGATTTTTTTTTCTTTCTTGGAATTGTCTCAGGTAAATCATTAGGTGGAATGTGATTTACTCTTCCAGGTTTTTAATGCCATTTTCAAGCATTAATTTTCAAATGTGCCTACCACTGTACTCCCCACATAGATTTTGCAATAAAAATATCACAGTTAGTGTTACGTTTGTCATATTCAGGGTAGTAAATCACTTAAGCATTTATTTACGTGCAGCATTGCCGTGTTACTTTTAGATATTGCTCGATCATTGCGGGATCATTATTTTCTGAATAATCGTCTTTTCCTAGAATACCGGCGGCGGGCGTTGGTCCTGATTGGCCTGACAACATCCACTTCACCTTCCAGTTCTATCGCTTTCCACCAGTCACATCGCAGCAGCTGAAACTACTGACCAGTGACAAGGTTCAACAGAAAGCTAGCGGTCCTCTTCCCTGTGTCTTGGCCTCCATCAGCAAAGACGGCACTGTCAACTCTGGTAAGGATCCTCCGCTGCAAAAAATAAATAAAAATACTGCTAATTTCTTTCGCACCCCCCCCAGTAAACATTTATAATGAAACTGACCTGGTACTGTGGTCCCAACAGCATCTCAAACATTTAATATGTAATGTTCTGCCACTAAGGTTCTCTCAATCGGAATAATAGCGTGGGATCATGGGAGTTGTTGTCTTCACCACCATTGCAGTCAGCTCCTTCAGGTTAGGGCTACAGTGTTCATCGTTCAGGAGGTTTTGACCAGGAGCCGAATTATCCACAGAGGTCTCCTGCTCTCCAAAACAAACTGACACGGTGATTAAAACGGGTAAAAACACTGAACAAAGCAGATTCACATTAAAAATCAGTGTTTCTCATATGCGGTTTGGCTGCTGTTTGCTCAGCTTGTTTCTCTGATAACTTAAAATATAGAGTTAAAAACTACCAGTATCTTAAAAGTGTATGGTAAAAAGTGTGGCTTAAAACGGGATACAGTTTAATTTATGACAGCGTCTGGCAGACAACCACCACGCTGAGGCACGCTCAAAGGGGATATGACGCCATTACAGGCGACCACATGAAACGGGCCGTTACCTTGATTAAAATTCAGCATTTCTCTTGGTTTGAAAATTGTTGGAAACATTTGGGATAAGGTGAGTAAGCTCAACAACATATATAACAAAGGTCTCGTTGTTTTATTTTTTCCTGCCCTCCAGATTAACATTGTACAATCAATGCCTATAAACTACAAGCTCGCTCCATGATCCTCCATGAGGTCGTCTGATGCTGAGGCACTTCTCTTTCAATCAGCCGAACAAGCGCTGATAGATGTCAAGTCTATTCATGTAGCAACTAATGAAATGGAAGAGATATTACAGCTTTTGACGGAGCGTGATATTGAGCACACAAACAATCCCCCCCCCACCCCCCCATTCCTACGCCTACCCATATTCTCCATTCCCCAGACACACACTACAGTCTAACTCAGTCAATACTTCTCTTTCTGTGTCTGCGTCTCTCAGTCTATGTCATCCAGTGTGCACTTCCTCAAATCCCTCCTACATTCAGACACTTCCTTCTATATATTCTGAAGCTGGGAGCCTTTCCACCTGTTTACTCATGACTGCCAAACTACCCAAGCATCCCTCTCTTATTTGAAGGATTAAGCACTGAAGTTATCATCTAACAGTTTGTTGGTTCACAGCTTCTCTTGGTGTTTAACTGGGTTATTGTTTCCTTTGGTATAACAATCTGACTCATCTGTCTTACGCAACTGTATTGCTGAACCATAACAGAAGTTAAACACTGTTGATGTACAAGTAAGAGCTCCCCTTTCTGTAAAGGAGTTATTATAGTATGTCATGAAATTGCAACTGGAAAAGGTTAGCGAAACCGAGCAGCAGACATTACATCTGCTTTGCTTTTGTGTATGTCATTACAAGCCGATATGAGAGGTTTGTGGTGATTTGGATTTCTCACAAAATGTTTTATCAGGTGAATATATATCAAATCCCAAACATAGGCTGGAAACAAAATGAAACAGAACATATTGGAGACTCTCTCTCTCCGATTTGAATGGAGAGATGGTCATTTTGTTTAACGTTGTCGATGTTTCAACAGAAGTTATGTAACCAGAGTAATAAAAGATGGAGAGCAAGAGGGAGGAAAGGAATAAAAACTAAAAAGAAACTTGTTAAAGCAGAAACGACAACAGACGAAACACGGCGCTTGTCTTCACTGTTATTGAAGGCATCACTCAAAGTGAAGTTTTCAAAGAAACTTTCTATTGCAAATGAAACTTTGAATTCAGAAGCAATAAAATGCAACTTTACTTAGTTCAGTGCACTCATGGCTTTTGTCACTGCAGCCATTACACACTGCACATTGTCAATACTTTTAAGCTCCTTTGTTGCAGATTGTAAGCCTTTCTGTTGCTTTGCTCTGGGTCATTGTGAGACCACAAAACAGGCTAAATAACATTCTTCTGTAAAATGTTTAGTATTGAGTTGATTGATTTTTGCCAGTGGTTTGTGAGTGTTCCTACCCTGAGGCAGGACTATATGCCTACATGCTTCATGGTTGGGATTAGCTGTTCATATTCAGTATATAGTATGCATGTTTTGTTTGTTTTTTCCTTTTTAAGAGTTTTCCTCTGTAGTGTCCTCCACTCCCCACTCAGTCTAGCCCACATGTCAAACTCAATGAGTTTAAACCACATGCTGAAGAATCTTTGACCTTTTTATTTTAATGTTTGCATGTTTCACGTCAACTCTTCTGACAACCAGCTCAATTGAACAGGCTACTTTTAAATAATATCTGGATATCATCATGTTGGTTGGACTGGCTCTGATCAGTATACACACATACAGTATGTTTACAGTGTTTGTTCTAGCCTTAAACCCAGCTGGCTTCTGATTGGCTGTTATTGTTTTGGTTCCTCTTCCTGGTTAATAAAATACCCTGATCTGCACGGTAGAACGCGGTTAACAAATCTTTAATTTGTCCTTGATCATTTTTATTACTAAAATGATGAACCATGACATTTGTTGTTTAGAATGAAATGTCTCAGTGCTGTACATAAATTAAATTTCCCATCAGGATCAATTGCAATAACTTTTTTTGATGCTCTGACTTTTCATCTCGCACCATCATCAGGTCAAACTTTGTGGGAAAAAAACTAGTGACATTCCCATGAGCCTCAGCTGTACTTTGTGTTCAGTGCAAAGGTTAGCATGCTGAGATGCTAAACTAAGAAGGTGAACATTGTAAACATTATACCTGCTCATGTTAGCGTTGTCCCTGTAAGCATGGTGGAGTGCTGCCGTTAGCATTTAGGTCAAAGTGTAGCTTTGCCAAAGTACATGCTCACAGAGCCGCTAGCATGGCTGCAGAGGACTCTGTGACACCACCAATTCAATAAAACCAATAGAGCGGTGAATTCATAACTCTGTTTACTTAATTTATAGTACCTTTTGTATAGAAATGACTATTAAAGTTATAATATAGTGACGCATCTACTACATTTTGCAGATACTGATTTAAAAGAGGGAATTTCATTCCCCTTGTCCAATAACATTTTTATAGTCTTTTGTGATCTTTTACTCCCTAATTGGACAAATGAATGTTAATGTAAAATAATGAACATTAGCTGCAGTTTAAGTGATCTATAAAGATATGAATGATCCAATCATTATACAAGATCAATGAGCCACCAACTGCTCTCTCGTCATTCAGTATGAGTGTTTGAAAGTAACGTGTGTGTGCGTGTGAGACAGAGGTTGAGAGAGAATATGGAATAAGTCTGAGCTTCAAAGCTGCTGTAGTTATTCAGCGTTGTGATTTTGTGTCCTGCTGCGTGGAAGTTACCCAGAAGCCCATTGAATTCCTGAACCTTGTTTAGGGCAGTGGGTGGACGACCCTTTCATGTCATCTTTTATTCGCCTATTAAATCTCAGAAAATGTCTTTCATTACACCTTTCAAGTTAGTTTTAAGGCTACACTTGATCAGGTTGTATGTACAAAAAAAAAAATGCAGTCATCTATCCGCCTGAATCGCAATGTGGCTGCAAAAAAAAAAAAAATCCCAGGCAGCAAGTCATCTCTCTACACCGCACGTGATATATGAAAACTTTCTTTGTGCACTGACACTGTAAATGGGTTGAACATGTGAATTAGGCAACTGCAGCATATTGGGTTGAAAAAGTTGCAGAATATTACATGCATTTATTTTTATTTTTTCACCACATACAAGACAAGTTGTCTTTCGCAGTAATTTTATGATACATACACCAGTAGACAATCAACTCCTTTACTCCCTAACGCTTTCTTTCCCACTGTGGCACTAAACACCCAAAGTCTGAGAAAGGAGTGGATCCTGCTGTTTACTTCTTATAAGTTAGCTCACACAGTGATTCAAGTGTTCTGTCTCTGCGACTGCAGGTAGTAACAATTAAAATAATTCTTTAGAGAGGAAATGAATATGTAATTTGCTCCCTTTTAGTAATGATTTGCATAACTCGTAACAAGAGATCATTTTATTTTAAAAGGCAACCGTGGGATACACCCAAAATTCTGAGTAGCCAAGAGTAACAGCAGATCAATATCTGACCTGTGACATATTTTCTAGCAATTATTTTCCAAGGATGGGAATAATCCTGCATATGACCCAGGGTCCACCCGTACTGCTGCTTTCATTTGCCTCCTAATTATAATTTTGCAGTTGGGTTTGTTGCATCTGTTGAGGGGGAATTCAGATTGAACACCAGGCTACAAACAAAGTTCCAGCTGAACAGGCGTCAGCTATAGCTATAGCTAGCATTGTACGCACCAAACGTGTGTGTATGTGGTGTTTCAGCCTGGTCTCCTAGAAAGAACGTTTCCAAAGAGCGAGGCTGCATTGTCAATTACGAAACATATTTTTCTCCCAGATTAAGTTTGTTTTTTGACGTATCACAAATATGTTTCTATCCCATGTGAAGCCAAAAGTCAATGTTGACTTGTTTCTATTTACATCCGTTCCTTAAATACCACATCACACAAGTGTTATTAAGCCAAACTATGATCTTTTACTAAACTTAATCAAGTATTGTGTGTGTGTGTATGTGTGTTTTTTTGAAACATTAACCACGTGTTCAAAACTTGGACCGTAATCAGGGAGAAAATATGTTTTCCCGTAAAACGTATTGAGAATGCAGTTTAGTTTAATTTCATTTTGTAGGGTTAGGGTTGAGTGTTTCTGTGTTGGGTTTGTGTGATAGTTCAGTGCAGTTCTTTCCCTTTCTTAGCCCTGTAGCTCTTTTTTAAAAATTGTATTCATAAAGCCTCAGGATAAGCACACATTTTCTTCTCAAATTCAAGCAAATTAAATTATTCTATTTGCCAGAGTACACCCCTCTTCAGTTAGCACCACCTTTACATGCAAGAGCAGTGCCTCTAAAATGCACTTAGTGTCCAGTCTGAACACTACAACTATTAGGACAACTTTTACCTTTTCTTTTGAATAGATGGAGTTTATTAACCAAACTCCCAGCATGCTGTAGCTCCACTCAACTTCAACACCTGTGTGAGCCTACTGTGTTGTTTGCCAGCTGTGCAGTTCAGTGTCCGAAGAATCATTTTTAATCGGAGAAACTTTAGAAGTGTGTCCCCGTTTTGTTTGTCGCCAATGGTGTCAAACTATTGCCCTGACGTACAGGTGGTGGTAATGCGCTAATGTGAACTCCAATGTGCCTCCAAAGGCAGGGATGGGAACAAGCAAACATGGATGCTGGATTTTAAAGAATATTTCCGCCACTATAACCTTCCTTGTGGCTCTTGGAAATCCCATTGCTGTGTTTACGCTTCCTTTTCAGAGGCGGAAAATTTTCCTCGGAAGAAACTGACGGAAATGTCGGAAATATCATGACCTCAGTAAATCCGACAGTTAACAATTATTGGTGCGATCCTGCCTTAAATGCATGTGCAATTGAGTATCAAGAACATTGCTCTTTGCTAACAACACGGCAAGAGACATGTGATGCACAGTTTGAGTCCACACATTTGCTTCAAAACTCCATTAAATATAGATTTGAACAAATTGTTTTGTCACAGGAAAGATATCTTCCAAATGAAACAACCATCCAAATGTGTGGGCAGCTCGCTTTAGGTAAATGCAAAACGTAAAATGTATTCATCTAAAAATATTGCGGATTATTACTTTTTGGTGGTCCTGTAAAAAAACCATGACTAATTTCAAAATAAATCTCAAAAAGGTGCCTCATATCCCTGATATTGCAGCGCGGAACCTTAAATTGGCAACATTTGTTTTTCTATTTTTAAACTGAAAGATTTCTGGGTAAATGCAGCCTTCGTCTTGCGTGATGCTCTGGTTTGCATCCGTCTCTACAGCTAGCTGAAAACTCTGTGCATCCTCGCTGTTTTCTCTGCCTGCAGCCTTCACGGCGTGGTTGAGAGTTGTTGATCCCCGGCAGGATTTTCAGCCCGCCTGGCCTGCTGTGTACACACCAGGCATGCCATCCAGGTTTGGAAGGGAGGGGCAGGCCTAGCTGCACACACGCACACAACCCTGAACAACCCTTGGGCCACGTCTGTCTGCTCTTCCCCGCTTGTGAGCACAAACACAGCGCATTCTCTCTCTCCCGCTCTCCCTCTGTGCTCTCATCGCCACCCGTCCACTACACACAAGCCCAGAGCATGCTGGGAGAATTAATGGTCCAAGTGGAGAGAGTTGGCGGGTGGTTGTGTAGAAGGGTAGGTGTATGTTAGGTTTAAAGGAGTTCTGAAGCGGCACAGAGATATCAACACTACTTTGGTCTTTGTATTCCCGTGTTTCTTTCTCTTTTGTTCTTGAATGCCGTCAAACAGGTCATTAAAAGTCTTCTATCACTGTTGTCTACTTTAGATATTTTTCATATCTGATCAGAAAAACCATTCCCGGCGTGGGTGGATTTTACACAGCAGTCTGTGAAAACATCACTGTAACCTACTTCCACTCACTGTGGTGAGCTGCAGCCCACCCAGACGATCTTTATTTTGCTTTTCACTGCAAAGTTTTAGTGTCTCAATGTGGTCTAAATGTTTCAGAGCCTGACAACAGAATGTCCCTACAGTAGCATATATGATCCAGGGCCGGGTGATATGGAGAAAATCAAATATCGTAATATTTTGGACCAAATACCGATATCGCAATAATATCGATATTGCGACGATTTTTTCAAAATATTCACACAATGTTATTTTTCATAGATAATCATCAGTAATGTGGATATAAAGTGGGTAAAGGCAAATAATAGAACAGTGTAAGGTCTCAAAATGACAGCGCATTTAATGTAATGCATTCTTTAAAACCGGGAAAAGACAGAAATTGTCATATTAACATATCCAAAACAGAGACGATATCTAGTCCATCACAATATCTATAAAATATCAATACATTAATAATATGACTAATATGATGTGATAAATAAAAACTAAAATTAAGTTTTGCGCATGTACATCACCTTTACTTTACTATTATTATATTATATTACTATATGTAACTAAATAACCACTTAGCTAAAGTTCTACACTAGTAAGCTCTGCACTTTGGTTATCGTCTTAAATTCACTATATGAGAATTCCTTAAATTGTTCAGAAATTCTTTTGAAAATCAACAATGTGAGGCAAAGAGGACAAACTTTGTGTGTGTGTGTGTGTGTGTAAAGAAAAGTTTCCGATCTGTTCATGTGTGAACAGAGTTCGAGGGCCTTGCTGGTCTCTTTAACACAGCAGGGCGGTCACCAAAGATCCTCATTACTCCACTTCTCTCCAGCCAGCTGCTTTTCTGCACGTTTAATTTATGGGAATAAAGACGGGGGGGGTTGGAGGGATGCTGTGGGGGAGAATTGGAGTTGGCACACAGACCCACACTCACACCTTTAATACACACGCGCGGTAACATTACCACGCCGCTGCAGGTTGGGTTTGGGCCGCAGCTGACTGATTGTACCCACTCACCAGCTGAGTTGGATCACTGATGGGGCCAGTTTCATTTGAACCGCTCGGAGTTAGAGGATGAGTCAGATGCATCACAGAGCCTTCATCAGAGAATCACAGGGCACTCGTTTTACATTCCCAAAAAAAATTCAGTCTCGGATTTTACTCTGATCGGATTTAATCAAAAATGGCGCGTGTGTGTGTGTGACCTTGCAGGAGTGGACAAAATAGCAAATGTCTAACGATATAAAAACAAAATATCTAAAGAGATTTACAGCCTTTTATTGTCCCCAGAGCAGCTTCTGTCCTCAAACTGTGTGTGTAGCACAATCCCTTTTCTTCAGAGCAATGAAGAGGAGAATCTACTTCTCTTAAGGGTCCATTGTGGATGTGCTGATTAAAGTCATGACTTTATTTCTCTGTTCATAAAATCACTCTTGAGGTTTTCTGGCAGTGTTAGGCACCATTATCATCTTGAATTATGGGAACCCTAGGGTGCTTCTGATTTTGTGAAATAGCCTCATACTCCCTGGTTATTGTACTCCCATGCAGCGCAATCATCAGACCTAATGACTCCCGGTAGATGGCTCCTGCATCGATTCGGATCTGTCCACAAGGTTGACAGCTGGTTACACATATTATGGCTCCGAATTGAAAGCCATCTGGATGGAAATAAAAGGCAAAAAAAATTGATCGGATAGGTGATTATTTTCTCCAGGTTGCACAGTGTATATTTATGTGTTTTGTTCTCAGTGGAGACATGGATACACTGGACTGTACAGTACGTATTGGGCCGTTGTTCTAAAAACTTGCCAATGTCTTGTTTTACTGGACTAAAACGCCAATACTTTTATATTATTCATTTTAATATGGCAGGAGAGAAAGTAAAGCATCTCTAGTATTGACAAGCTGGAATGTGGAATGTTTGGATGAAAAATGACTTAAACCTTTAAAAAAGAAAATAATAATAAATAGTTGCCAGTTTTCTTTCTCTCCGTCCGGCTGACGTCATTTTTAGTTGCTAGGAGCAGTTAATTAAACTTTTTCTTTTATTTATTATTTTATGACAATAGAAGAAATACGCCAATCTAAAAGTAGTTGTTTCTGTAAGATGACTTATAATAACAAATACTTTTCCGTCTCTATTGTTGGTGGATGTAGGAAGACGATGTCCTCATTCTTAATCCCACCTGCAAAGTAGTTGCTTGTTTCTCCAGCTCGAGACGACAGCCGTCCACTACCACATATTTCAATCACGTCATCGTCATTTTTGAACGCCGTGTGTGTTTCTCCCCTCCATGCTGAAGTCTACTCTCTCCTTGTCCAGGCTGCCCGGGCCTGCAGGTGCAGTTCCGAGTAGATGAGGCTTTCTTGAGGCCAGGAGAGAAGCGCTGGTTCCTGCGCTACCTGGCCCTCCACACCATGCACATCGACATCTGGGACAGCGACTCATTGCTCCTCATCGGTTCTACCGCCATCGAGCTCAAGGTAAGAGACGGAGGCCGACTTCATTTGTTGTAGTGTTACACTCAAACTCTGTTGACGTCACAAGAACTTCCCCAGATTTTAGCATCAAAAAAAAAAAAAAAAGAAGCAAGAAAAACACATTTTGTTCACACATGCAATATCAACTCGTGACACACCTTCATCGTAACGCACAGCATCTGTCATGCATTCATGCCGCGTCTGCAGATTGTTTTAACACATTTAATAGAGTGAACCAGGCGCTGCAGAGAGAAAAAAACTGCTACTAATAATAGAATGTCAAATGCAAAAACAAATTCACTATACTGTATGATACCCCGGTTTCCTCAAATACACAAAACTGACATTGTATTCTAGTAATAATGGTTTTACTGTATGTTTACTGGGACCAGAACAATTGCAAAGTGATCTTATTTTATTATAAATGCAAATGTTGTGGCGGTGTTTGTGTGGCTCCCTGTGTACTCTGTGTTTAAAGAAGTGTCCCTCCTACTGTGTTTTAACCTCTAAAGATAAAACAAACCACGCATAAAATGGCTTTTAAATGTTGGTCTTTTCAACCCTGCTGTTTATTGATTGGACAGAAACTCTCTTGCCAACCTTGATGCGAAATTGATTTGTTTTGCAACTTTGTGAAATTTGTAAAGCATTTAATGAGGAAAGAAATAAGAGAGTTTACAACTGCACTGGGCTCTCTTGGCGTTATTCACTTAGCAGTAACTCAAAACTTTTCCTTGTGCATCTTTCATTTCTTTGCTTGGCTGTCTTCCTTTAATCATTTTCCATGTCTTTATTAGCACATTTCTGTTTAATGCATACTTCTCTCTTTTCCTTTTCTCACACCCTATTTTGCAGTACATGTTGCGTCAGGGTAAATCGGCAGTGCAGGCCCTGCACGAGGTGGAGGTGCTGACCACGGATTACGTGGGAGAGGACACCCTGCTGATGAGCGCAGATCTGGGCAGACAGTCATCCCTCAGCCCCATGACGGTCCACACCATTATCAGGGGCCGGCTGCACATACGCACAGGCAGCATAGGCAAGTACTGCAAGACTCTTTTTCACATTGAACTGTGGAAGACCTACTTTCGCAAATACTGAAATGCCCTTGGCTAACACCAACATAGAATGTCAACAGATGGACAGATCAACCAAACGGCCTTTTTCAGGTGTGACAAAATGATCTCAACTTAAGGTCGACCCTCTAGCATTTTCAGAGCTTTCAACTGCATCTCACTGGATTCACCAGGTGAATTGAACTGGCTCACTTCTGTCATCATGTCACCAAGTATGGAATATAAGTTCATATAGATCTCAAGGCCAGGAACAAACTTCCATGCTCGTGTAGTCGCTGATTGTGCTGATTGTGCTGATTGCACAAGTAATGATTGTTAATGGATTTATGCCAGAGCCTTTTGAAGTTGTGAACCGAGGTGCAGTGCTGAATGAATGAATGATGAATCAGCATAGAATGCTGTATGGTTTAATGCACATGCATGGGGTATTGAATTAAGTATTTTGAAATAATTCATCCGACCTCATACTAACATACTATTCATTCTAGGTATGATGTCAAACTTAGGATGCAACTGCACAGTATGTGGATTTTGTGTACACGACAACTTCCCGGATGTATACTACAGTAGCAAGAATTTCTTAGTGTGCGGCGTGAGCTTACTGCACATACTCAACTCTCCCACAATGCATTGCGTCTGGGTTCTTTTGAGCCTGGCTAAAAAAGTGTTAATATGTTGCAAATTTAAGGAAAGTTATCATTTAGATTCCCAATATGTCGTCAGTTTATCGAAATGACATCATGACATCAGCTTTTTTTGGGAGTTTTGGGAGATGTGACGAGCCGCTGACGGGGTAAGACCGGCCGTCAGTCATGTGATGCAGTCCCTGTCTATCTTGAGTATACCTGACAGTGAAAAGTCTGCTGGTAATCCTACTTAATATCTCTTTGAGTTGGCAGTGTGCGGTGCTTACTGATTGAGTATGTAGTATGCCATTTCCAACACAGCTACATCTAGTACTGCCCCCAAATGCGACACAGAAGAGGGTTGAGAGTGAATGCATGGGATAAGGGCGGGTGGTATGTGCACTCCCGAAACATGAAGGTAAATGTAAGGAAAGCCAGGAAATTGTAGTTGTTCTAGCTTTCATAAGAAAATCAGGTTTCAATATCACCCAAATCCACTTCTAAGTGTGTTTTATATTGTTTCATATTCAGGTCATTTTCCATTTGGAGCCTCAGATTATGAAGTAACGTTGTCTGTTTACTTTATTGATGTGTAGAGTTGGGAAATGACAGTGAATCCCCAGGCAGCTGATGCTGCTGATGCTGATGCTGCTGATGCTGCTGCTGCTGCTGTCGGAAGTTCCCATTTTCCGAGGGGTGTGTGCAGACTTGCAAAGCGCACACAGTTCAAAATAGCGAAATATCTTAGATGTGATAGTTCCACTCCATCGAGCAACTGAGCACCTTTCCTCTTTCCTCTTTCCCTCGCGCTCATCCAATTTGGACCTGGCTCGCCCCCGCGGTGCGATGGCATCTGACGATAGCTTCCTCGCCATTAATCAACTGCCGAAACGATACTCTCTCTCATAAACAATTCATCATTCTCTGGGCCTCCGAAAGTCTGCAGAGTGCCATTGTTGGGGATAAATATTCCAGCACTTATCACTCAAAGCAGGTTGAGAGCATGCTGGGTTATTGGGTGTGCTGGGGATGGATGGGGGAGGGTTGTGTCTGGCATGTAAATTCCAATCAAGGCTCAGATATCCATCAGGCGCCCTGGCCGACAGTCAGAATCAATTTGTGGAGGGAGGGCTCTCACGAGCGCTTTTATTTGTTTCTGCTTCCATCTGCCGCTGCCTCCTCACACTCACACTCCTCTCTTTGCTCTTTATCACTGTCTTCCTGTTTTTTCCTGTTCATCCGTTTACCTCTTCCACTGCTCTCTCTTCCACCTCCTATCTGGCTGTTTGTTTTCTCCCCCCCTCCCCCCTCTGTCTTTCTCTGTGTCCCCCTGCGCCTGTCATCGAGCTTTAATAAATAAGCACTCTTATTTGGTGGGCGGTAAAGGATGTGAAGCTCGGTCATTACTGCTCACTCTGGAAAATTTCGAAGTTACTCACAGTACGACAGATGGATTTGCTTTACGGAGATTTTGACAGAGATTTGATGGGAAGGACGCACACACACACACACACACACACACACACACACACACACACAGACACAAACACACGTGTGCATATCAAATCACTCGCTCATGCCAGGAAGGCATGCAGCCATGCATACACGCAGACGTATAGACAGACTGGTGTAGCGGAGCGTGGACAGGTTGTGTGATGAGGCGAGGTGGCAGAAATGAGAGGCGGACAGGGAGACTATATCACTGACATCATGTGAGAACCCTGTACCTCCCATTTCTCGTGGTTTTCTTAAATTCAATAGAAGGATTACATGGCTTCTCTTTGGATTGACCCTAAATCCTTACTCCACCCGGATGGACTCGAAGATTCCCACTGGCCAAGCTGAATGGCAGGTTGTATTTTCTGTGTTGACAGTGTGCAGATACAGCTCCTGGATTTCAGCTGGAGAGGTGAAGGAAGGCTGCAGGTTGCTTGGAAATGGTTGATGACACCGAGTGCGAGAGAAGAGAAGAAATGTGTGACGGGGGAAGGGAAAGCACTAAAAGCTTTTCCTCCGTGAGGCTGAAATGTCTTTCTGTTGCGAGGATCATGTTGATTCAGAATGATGTGCTGATTTAATTTGAGTCATGCATTGGTTACTAGTTTAATGTGAACTTTTAAATGTATGAATATTAGCCCAGGGCCTTTCATTAGTGCGACTGAGGGCTTCATGTGAAACAGGCTTATATAAGACGGAGGCCTTTTCTCAGTCCCCCCGAATACTATTATATTTTATCAACAATCCTCTGTCCTCAAAATCTGTTTTCTGATCTGCTCCTGTTTTAATTTGCTCTTGATGCTGCTCGCTTTTATCTCTGTTAAGCCACTGTCAATGAAACTCAACACTTTGTGTACAGATTTGTCATATTAAAAGCCTTCCAGTGAATCACAGGACATAATCCCTCACATTCCTGATAGGCTTTTAGATGCAGTGACAGTAACTTAATAAGACTCAGAAAAATGGCAGAATGGAATGATTGAAATTGATTAGGAAGGGAAGACAGTATTTCTGATAAAAAAGAGAAAGTCCGAGTGGCGAGTGTAGCATGTACTCCATAATCCCTCCATGCCATTATAAATCCTAAGCAACGCACTCCTGACGGCGTACTGCTCTCTCCCTTTCCTAATGTTATGTGTTCCAGTCATGCAGGCTATTAATCATGTCTTTACTTCGCCCCGTTGGGAATTCATCAGAATTAGACTTCATTGGGAAAAGTGAGTGGCAGACTGTCATTTCCAAATGAAAAAGAGTGAAACACCAAATGATATCCTTTTTAATCATCACAAGGTGGGATTGACAAGTAATTAATTAAATGCTAATGATATACGCTGTCAGGCCTATTCAATCTCTCTGTAAAGCAGCTTTTATTAATAACGTTGTGAAGGACTAAAAAAGTGGCTTAGTCAGAATAATAGAGAGTTGTGAAATTGTGGCACGAACAGGGGCGGGGGGGGGGTTGGTTTTGGCATGAGGTTTTGAGGAAGGAAAAGCGCACTTGCACACGGAGAGCTGTAGGAGCAGATGAGTGTATGAACCATGACGACCGCCTGCTCGTCCCATGAAACTGATCGCCTGGTGGATCCAGAGGAAAGCTGCAATGCTTTATTGATTTCATCTGCTAAATCCACATGAACTCTTGTGTGGGAGAAAAATGAACATGGAGACATCGGAAAAGATGCACTAAAGAGAGATCTTTAACCTTAACACACTGGTGCTAATATTGTGTCGCACCTGTCGACATTGTTACTCAGGTCAAAGTCTGCGAAGTCAAAGCCGAATCATCACTGTGCGTGAGCAACTTTTTCTCAAAGATGGTAAATAAAGAAATAAACAACATTGAATAATCTTTGTAATCCATAATGTCAATTTGATGTAAAGCCCAGAGCTTTTCCACAGACAGATACTGTGAATTAATTGATGGCCTGTTGTTTTATATTATCTCTGTCAAACACAAAGGCAAGCAAACGCAACGTCGATGGCAGAAGGATAGAAAGCAATGGATGAGTGAAATCAAAAAGTAAGGAATGAAAGAATATAGGAAAGACGAAGACGAGCCACCGTCATAGGTTTGAGGCTGTAGAACGAGGTAAGAAACCATATAACAGAGGAGTGAGAGCAACGCTGGCGTCAGTGACATTCTGTAGGAATGTGCTGTGATTGTCGTATAACGTTGATTAAAGTAAATGCGTACAAATGTATTTGCTCTGGATAGCGCAAGTCAAGGCAACGAAAATAAAAAAAAAAAAAAACATTCGGATAATCTATGAGCTTTGCTTTAACCGCACCCTCGGGACAGTGTGTCATCTTTTCACACGGGATATCTTGTAATTAAATGCTCCCAAAGGGAACAAGTCGCAAAACAAACATCGTCGTACAATCGGCATATTTTACGAGGCACAAAGAAATGTAGCCGTTTTCATGTGACACAGATTCATAAGTTGAGTAAATCTTAAAGCTGCATTAATAGCATCATCATAGTATCATCAAACTGCCCCTTCACACATCCTGGTCACCAGGTATCTGGCTCTTTAGATGCTAGATGCTTCACTATGTCCACCACCAAGTCACTATTTATTTCTGTCTTCTATTTGGTGCAGGGCGGGAAGCGTGCAGTTGGTTTGTCAGACTTTAGTCACGGAAAAAAGCTTCCTGTTCTGACCGGAAACAAGGTTCTTAAGAATGGAGGTTGTGGGACGTTATGTTTCTGCATAGAGCCGAGCGGTGCTGCACTATTGGTGCTTATTTTGGATCCAAATGAGTAGACTGGCTGACTACAGCTAGAAAACTACTCTATCTCACACACATGTTGTTTGAGTTCAGCTTCATGAAAAGGTAATATTA
>CALSBV010010214.1:9566485-9589672 GCA_943590825.1 Bovichtus diacanthus | reverse complement strand
AAAAAAAAAAAAAAATGTCCAGATTAAAGAGTGGGAGAGGAACACAGAAATGGGAAATCTACCTGAATTCTTAGTTTCTGAGTTGAGATGCAGGGCTGTTTGCTGGTCGGTTGGTTTAACGTCTAGTTGGATGGCGTTGGTTGTTTTTGGGTTCATCAGTTCATTATGGTGGCAGGAGGAGCTCATTTCACTGCAGCTGAAGAAAACTCGTGCAAAGTGGCGAAAACACAAGCAAATGGAGAAAAAACACCCTCACCACTGTGAACAAACATACACCTGCAAAAACACTGCAAAAAAGCTAAATTAGGAACAACACAAAATCAGTTTCAAGGGGACACAAAAAAACAGATTTGTAAAAGGCTAATAAATATTTCCAGTAGTATTGGCATCACATTATCAGCCCAGTTACCTCCTGGGCATGTTTATCAGCTTTTGTAGGATCTGTTTCTTAATTTGCTTGTGTTTTATGTATTTGCAACATTTTGTTCCCCAAAATGTGATGCCTGTACTGTCAAGGATGAGGATGTTTTCTGAGATCCAGTGAATTGACCTCTCGGCTAATGACATTGGTTGCGATATGAGTAAAGCTGGAAAAGTTAACTTGTTGTAATAAGATACCCTGAGTTACTGTGCAGATATCAAAAACAATGTTTTTTGAGTCCTTAATATACCCATTATTTTTGTTGTTTTATCAATAGAAGTTAAAGTTCCTTTAATGTTTTATGAAGTTAACATCTGATATCAGCATTTGGTACTTGACAGTTTTCAATACAGACACATTTCGGTCAGTTTATCTTCCTACATGCTGCAAAAACAAACTCTATCGCATGGCTACAAATAAATCTGTTTTTACATAAATAAAAATATGGGCATCTCTGAGTTTCAAGTTTGTAAATGTTGTAAGTGTTATTCTAAGGCCGGGATTAAGCAAATTCTCTTGGCAAAGCTTTTAAAGCACATGTGCAATTTACATGATCCAATTCAAATGAGGATGGATTATTTGGTGACTAGGACTGTAGATGGTATTTTCATTTGATATTTTGGTGCTCGCCAAGTATACATAGCCATGGAGGTGCAAGATAATTTGGGAGGAGAGAGGCAGTCTGTCTACCCAGCAGTAGGGCTTTGGCCCAGTTGTAGTGCTGCCAGTTGTTTGACTGGACTGTTGTCTGTGTACAAGCTGTTGTTCCTTGTGCTCCAACAATACTTTAATCTGTCAGCGCCTCTCTCCCTTGGACATTTGGAGGGTTTTTTAGAACATATGGTCAAAATGGCAAAGAGATTAGATTCCACTCTGTTCAGTAAATATATTCATGATTGCGGCCTGTTTCTCCTTCACAGCGAGGAACGCCGCACAGGCACACAGACTGGAGATGGATGGGGGTGGCGTGCCGTTGTTCAGACGCGGGATCGGAACTGACACCATCGTGCCCGGAGAGCACGACCTAAACCAGGCCGACGCCGGGCTCCGCAAGCTGAACTGCATGGCCGCCGTGCATCTGCGGGAGGGCAAGGAAGATGCTAAAGAGTCTGGGGTCACGGTTAGTTCAAACTTTGCAGGAGTAGCTGCTTATCTGTGAAGCAGAGCCACAACAGTGCGTCTCTGTGTGTCTTCTTCACTTAAATCTCAAAAGGGCAGCAAAGGCAGAGAAACGGCTTTCATTCTGGCTCCGACACATGAGGGAGCTTTCATCGAGGCGTGGAGCGTCTCACAGACAGCCTGCCGGTGTTACAATTCTCGTGGCGATGTGGTCTTGAACCCTCTGTGTTTTAGCGACTGTACAAAGGGGTGTTAATTGTTCTTCTACCCGAAGGCACATCTTGTACTTTCACCCATGGGTGCACACACTAAATGTGATTTTGGCTTTGGTGCATGTCTGTCTCAGACATTTTACACATTACATTTCCTGTGGTAAGACCTGTGTTTCCGTTGTTTCACACCCCCATAACAGCCAGTGCTATGTGGAATATAATCCTGCTCGCACAGGAAGAATATTATATATTGCAAGAGTTGCTTTGCAATTCAATTTGGATTTGACTTTTCTGGGCTGATAGCCACAACTTAATTTGGTCCAGGTTTATGCCCGTCATAATTTCAGTGCACTAGACCTGAGGAAAACCTCAGTGTTATTTTTTTCTCACACACTTTACCACCCTGATATTGAAACTCAATTTAAGGTGTTGGCAAGAATCCCTGGCGTAATGCGCTTTATTGCCCCTTTATAATACTTAAAAGGTTTGTGTACAAAAACCTATACCACAGCATGGTCATATTATCAAATTTAGTTGGAGTGCATACTTAAATTTATGACAAAATACAGATTGAATTGATTCTTTTTTTGTTTGTCACAGACTGACAAAAGAAAAACTAAGTAGAAAAAGTGGGTCTGTTTCTTTACCCTCTGCTGTGGAACAAAGATGTTCAAACTTAATGAACCCTAAAACACTGTATATAATATTGATTCCTTTCCTGCTCTCAGTGGGTGATGTAAAAGGTGGATGTGTGTAATTGTTTTTGGCAAAGCATTAAAAAAATATAATCGTCTTGAAGGTTTTGAAAAGGTCATTTCAAGACTTGGCCGTAACATTAAGCTTGCCCGCTTGCAGAGCCTCCTTCATTCCAAGTACACCATGTTCCAACTATAACATGTAATCAAAATGTAGAAAATGTATTATGATATACCTTCAAATACCACCAGTAAAGTAATTGCTGAGATTTGGGAACATGGCAACATCGCTACAATGACATCAGAAGGTAAAACGGAGAGTGAGTGCACCCGAAATGTTGGTAAAAGTCTCTCATTGCACAAGAAATCTGTGTGTTCAAACTACGGCAAATACGCTAGGTCAATATCAAACCAGGACGTCTCTCTAGACTGTGCTTGATGCTTGCTATGGAAAGTTCTGGTAATCATTTTGCATATTTTACAGAATGTCATGATATTGTGTTGCCTGTTACACTGTTGCGTCATTTTAGAGTATTTGCCATTGTTCTTGGGTGTCAGGGTCGGACTAAGGAAGCCCGGTTGGCCAGAGGACTTAATCAGATGAAACGCAGTGAACAGCACAGCAAGGCAGAGGGCATCGCCAACATGCTGAGCCTGGCCATCACTACCCAGCACCTGCTCTACGCCAGCCTGGCCTCTGCTGAATACATGGAGTTTGTCCTTAAAAATCCCTTTAATGTACCTCAGACTGTCACCATTCACATTGACGACACCGAGCTCAGGTAAGACTCTGGCGGTGGTCGCACCCTACTACCCTTAACTGCTTGTTTTGTGTGGTCATATATATCTACCACTGACAGATAGAGAAAATCTGAGAAAACTATGACGTGTTTGTAAATTGATAGGTGTCCTAGTCTAACACCCCCAACTGCGAGTATTTTTCTACTGTACGTGTTTTCCATTATCCCCTCGATGCAAAATACTGAACAGTAGAGGGCAGTGAAGCAGCGTTATACCGGATATGATCCATTGTTAGTACACGAGGAAGAAGAAAACAGATGCCTCTCTACACCTAACAGCTATTGTTGGTACTGTGTATAACAAGTGGCATCCTATTCTGTAGTTAATGTACTACTAACTGATCCAGCGTGTTCCTTCTGGGAGGCCACTCCAAACCAAGGCTGAAACAAAAGGTAAATTGGAGCTCCATGAAACTTCAGGTAGTGCTCATGACTAGATGAAGAAGAAATCCCATCATCCTAAAAAAGAAATGCGTATTCAGGTTGTGGGAGTCTGATTCACAGCTTGCTCACTGTTTTGATATGATGAATGTGTGTGTAGGTGTGTACTAATGTGTGCGTTTGCAAGTGTGCCGGTTTAAGGGTTTGACGCATCTCATTTGTAAGTGGTGGGTGCATTGTTTAGTCTTAAAATGTTCTCATTTCTCATTTAAATTGTGTTTACGGTTTTGAGACCTGTATTTAATTAAGATAAATTCACATGCTTTCACGACTGTTAGCCACCACCTTGTTGCGACAGTTCACTCACACACACACACACACACACACACACACACACACACACACACACGCCTATCACCAAAGATGATAGTAGCTCCTTCAGCAGCACAATCAGTTGTTCCTTGACACAGATGCAGACATAAAGCTGGTGAGATGCTAAATAACCCCTTTAATCCACACATAGAAGCCATTACGGCTGCTATTTCCTGGATCACCTGTTCTTGGTATCCATGCCGTGTTTGTTTCCTTCAGTTAGCGCCATTGTTAATCCCCCAGCACTGAGTCTTTTGTTATGGATTCTGCTCATGCCTGAGTTTTGGATTAACATATATCATGTTGATCAACAAAGGCTGGAGTGCGCCATGGATGAATCATTATGGCATTAGCCTGGCCACCGGGCCTACCAGGTCTAATTGAGAGTCATCAATCCCCGCATCTGTCCTCTCTCCGGCTTAGCGCCCTGTTAGTTTATTTATATATTTCCTGATGAGGCAGCGTGACACTTTACACCAAACCGTCTGCCACCTCTACCAAGAGCCAGAAATGTGTAAATTAGCAACTAAGCTTTTGCATTTGACGTGTTTCTACCGCAGCACTGTGGGTTTCAAGTGTCACACGGTCAGGTTGAGACTCAATAGTGAGTTCAATAAGCACAGCACTGCCTAGAAGTTTATTTTTATTAAATCTGCATTAGTGCTCTGTGCATTGTTATGTATGCATCTCTGATCTCCACGGAAGAGATAGGATGGAAGGAAAATTCAATAATATCATTATGAACTAAGTCCATATCATAGATGAAGGATTTTTTTTAAAAGGATGTTTTCTGAGTTTACATCACTTTTTACCAGGAAGCTCAGGATTTCACAGGATTTAGATGTAACGTTAGAGCAATCTTCTGCACTCGAAACTCAACCTGTTGAATGCCGCTCTGCATGATTTGTGGATGGAAGTCAAGTCAATTGTTATTCATACTGCACCTGCACATTACAGAAGGTATCTCATGACACTAGACCGTACTCTATCATATTCAGAGATCTAACATAGCATTCCCCCATGAGCCACAGTGGCAAGAAAAAACTCCCCTTTATCCGGCTTGAGTCTTTGGAAAGAGATAGACAGACAGATAGAGAGAGAGAGAGAGAGAGAGAGAAAGTGACAGACAGACAAGAGAGAGAGACAGACAAACAAAGTGAGAGACAGACAGATAGAGAGATAAACACAGAGAGAGAGACACACTCAGAGAGACAGACGCAGAGAGAAATGCACAGCAACATCGATAATTACAATGGTAACTTTAAAAAAGAATGGAAATATGACTAATAATAATAAAAGTAGCAAAGCGTCAAGCAGAACCATCCATGATCCGGGTGCAACCTGCGAGACGAGAAAACAAAAAGACGATGCCCCGAATGCTAAGTTAGTAAACATTCATTTATGGGACATGGATGCATAGAGATGGAGAGGGAGAGGAGGAAAGAGGAGCTCAGTGTTAGTCCCATGTAGGGTCTGGTACAAGGAAACCTGAGCCAGCCCTAACTATAAGCTTTATCAAAGAGGAAAGTCTTAAGCGTGGAGAGGGTGTCTGCCTCCTGAACCCAAACTGGGAGCCGGTTCCACAGGAAAGGAGCTTGATAGCTGAAGGCTCTGGCTGCCATTCTCCTTTTGGAGACTCTAGGAACCAAAAGTTACCCTGCATTCTGGGAAGTGGTGTTATAGGGTACTATGAGCTCTCTAAGATAAGATGGTGCCTAACCAGGAAGCCTTCATGTCTAATTAATCCACTTGATGAACCACCTGCATCAATTTTGTACTCTTATGCACTGAACAATTTTAGGCTGCAGAAAGATCTATACTGTTATTTTACCTTTAATAATGCATTTCAAAGATGGACCTTTTAGTGTTTTTTTTGTTTTTGTACAAACAATAGTCTTCGGGACGCCAACACACAGGTGCACACTGAAAGTCTTTCCTGGGATAAGGAAGTTGATTTCCAGAGAAATCCTTGGATCTGAATTCCCAGCATTCAAACCTCTTCTACGTATATGTCCTGGCCATATGCGTATCTGTTTTTGAGATGTACAACATTTATTAGCTGTACTTGAGGCAACATGGAATATTTTTCTACACTATCCTGCCAAGTGTTTGAAGAGCTAGAGAATTTGTACACAAACAACAAACCTGGCCCCTGTAACTTTTGTTTGTTATGTTACTGGACTATTTGAACCATAGCTTGGTCAGTGCACAGAGGCTAGTCAGCTGTTGCTTCTTTGTCCATATTATAACCCATATTTGAAAATAAGCTTCCTTTAGAACACGACCAAGGCCTTGGGTTAGCTCTTTGTTCTACAGAAATAAAAAAACAAAAAGTTTGAACTTCCACCTGAAATCCAGCGTCAGGCTTTGAAGGACGAGTACTTCGAGAGAGGCTAGGCTAGCTGTAGCTTTGATGTCTGCAGTGGTTTAGAGCCTAGAGGGTCCTTTTGAAGTGGAGCACACGTTTGCTACCTGTTGCCATCCATTTTGCATGGCTACCTTTTACACTTGGCCTCACAGGGCATAGTCTGAGCCATGACTTCTGGCGAGCAGAGTGACTGCAGGCCACGGCTCCTCTGCTGATGTCCATGCTGCTGCTTTCTCTCATTATTTCTCCCTCTCATTATGTCTTCTTCTCTGTGCTTTCTCAACTCTGCATTCATTCAGTTTTCTCTCCTGATATCCTTTTAATCATCTTTAATGTGTTTCTTCTGTTTTTGCTCTATTTGCCTCAGTCTGTTTGTCCTCTTCGACTGCTACCTTGTTCTATTTTTTTTTCTTAAAAAATGAATCAACCCATATTTTTGGTTTTTTTTTTTCCATGCAGGCTCAGGTGAATCACACATACACACACACACAGGCTCTTTGTTGTCTTGATAAGCCACAGGCCAAATGTTTTATTCCAAGTGCACAGGTGGGAATCTCCAAGTAAGTTTCATGGAATTGACTGTAGCATCTCGCCCTAATGTTAGCGAGGTGGGGCCCTGAAAAATTCATAAACTCTCGCTCTCCTATTGAGAGAAATCCCTCCTCACCATGCCCATGGGTTGGAACCTTTGAAGTTTAAAGCAGCACTTCCCCTTTATACATTTGTGCATGAAATTTTTGCATTCAAAGGAAGAGGAAAACGTGGAGACGAAACCTCCCTCTGTTGGAATGTCTTATCTGTTCCTGTTGCTTTCTCCCTGGAAATCCATTTGCTAGGGATTGAGGGGGGCTTTCACTGACCTTTATACACTTTTATGAAAGCTGCCATCGGTAATTAAAAATAAAGCATTGAACTGAACTGTACATTGCTGGAATTAGTTTGTAAGAATGGGAGATCAGTATTGTTTGTCTGAACTAAAGGAATTGTATTGTTTTAGATGACTTGGGGAGATTGGATCTGGTATGTAAGGAATATTTCCATTGATTTCCCATGGTCACACATCAAACATAAAGTTTTTTTTTTCCACACAAACACCCTGCTTCCATGCTCCATTCCTTGCTTGCGGCAATCATCAATACTTGTATAGTATTAATGTACCAAATAATGTGGAAACAACATGAGAAGATGAAAGGAATCGCACGTAGTGACGAACCTACGGAGAATAATCACCGAAATCACCACTTTGGACACTCCGTGACCTTTTCTTGTAAAAATCAAATATTAGGATTGGCATGAACAGATGTCACTAATTGATGTTGTCTTATTTTTGGATGCAGATTGATCTTAATCCCATTGCTTTTTCTTTACCACCACGGTCCGTGTTAAGACTTGATTAACAGGATGTTGTTTGTTCTGAATCTTACTGTAGGGTAGTGTTCAGCAGCGAGGTTTTAGACTTTCATTCCTGATGGTGTAACAAATCCAGCTCTGATCCTGAATGGATCCCTTAAAGATCTACACAAGCATGCTTTCATCTCACTCCTGTCCTTTAATCTTTCCATTCAGTGTCATCACTAATACAGAAGAGTGGGGTTACTTCAAAGCACTGACCAAAACCCCAACCCCGCTGGAGGAGAACATGTTCCACTTGGAGGAAGGTGCTCCAGGTCCCAGGGTTTACCTCCGGCCCAAGGAGAGCGTCCACATTCCCCTGAAATACCAGAGTTTCCTCTGCGACCACACCATGGCCCTTCAGGTACAGTGGACGAAGCCGATGGAACAGTCAGGAATAGTCAAACTTATATGAGAATCTAATTCAAACTGTAAATACAATATGCATAAACTACTTATTGATTTCAGGTATGAGAACATCTTTTAAAATCGCCTTGCCTTGAATGGTCCAAAGACGTGTTTGGAGTGAGAAAAGAGTGGGAATTAGAGGTGGAGCCGTGATAAGAATTTAAATTTCATTAATATAAATGTCACTACGCCTCAAGGATTATTAAACTGATCTATTCCAAAGGCAAGTTATACAGTTATGTAATGTTAACTCAACAGTTAATGTGAAGGGCTGTTTGAAATAAATGTTGTTTACATATCTTATCTGCTGTAGATGACCTGGGGGGTTTACGCCTCCTTGTGTTTGGGGGGGAAAAAAACAGCAAACGGCCGCAAAGAAAACGTTTGCTGTTTTTTGATAGATGATCAATTTTGATAACTATTCTGTTTCTTATCAAATCCTCACAGGGACCAAGCTTCCTACCTACAGGCAAAGGTTCTCAGGTGGCCAAAAAGAATCTGTCCAATATCGTTGCTGCCAAGACTATCAAGGTACAGAGTGTGCTACTTGTGCTTTGTCTAACCAATATTTCCTATGTGTTGGACCATTCTTATCTCCTTCTCTACTCGTCTGCCTCTCAATCCCTGACTTGTGTCTCTCCAGGCTGGAATTATAGCAGGCTCTGGATTTGAGATGCAATGTGGATTTACAATACGTTTCTGTCATGATAAGAGCTTTAATATAGTCCATTTCAAATGTTGCTTTCGAATCATAGGGCATATAGAGTAAATTCATTGTTTTATTCAGAGGAGAAGAGGAAGACGGAGCCACCTAAAGCAGTATGAAGCTTCTGATCTGGATTTAAATCGGGTTAACTCTCTGGTACATCACTAAATCTAACAACATCTAGTGTATACACACACACTCCCAGAGCAGTCTCCGTGGAGTGGCAGCGCACCGCCCACTCCCTCTTCTCCTCTCGCACACTCAGACATAAAGAACACTTTGAAGTGTCAACTATTTAAAAAGTTACACTAGCCAGACAAGATTGTCAAGAGAAATGATATGCTGGAAATCCCTTTTATCTTACTGAACATTGTTTATCTCCTCCAACTGGCAAATGCTGGGCTGGAGGGTTCAACTATCTCCGATTGGAGGACAGCTTGACACGCCTGGCTAATCTACTCTAAAACCATGCATGTATGGTATTACTCTGAAAATATTTTTCCCGTTCTCTGCACTTTTTCAACCATTTATTGTATGTAAGAAGTGTCGAGCAGAGAGAAACAACGTGCTTGTTCGGATGTGCTTCCGATAAGACGATGTGCTCTATATCTCCGTGGGACATCAGTCCCTCTATGCCACAGCTGTCCCCAAAATGAACTTGTGTTCCTCATGAAACAGTACAAATGGAGACTTCGGCCCACTCCATACCGACGTGGGCTTAAATGGCCACATTTGTGCTGCTAAAAAAAGATTTCCATCCCAGTTTACTAACCTGCAGGACCTCGCAATAATCCTGTTGTTCATGTAGTGTATAGTACCCTGAAGCTTTCCCAGTGCACAGGGTGATGAAATATTTGCCAGCCTGCCAAGTGTGTGTGTGTGTGTGTGTGTGTGTGTGTGTGTGTGTGTGTGTGTGTGTGTGTGGCAGTGTGTGTGTGGCAGTGTGTGTGTGGCAGTGTGTGTGTGGCAGTGTGTGTGGCAGTGTCAGCACTGCTGCTCTGAGCAGAAATCCTGTCAAGAGGTCAAAGAGGTCGAGTCTGGATCAAATCTGTGTCCCGCTAAAACTGACAAGCCCCAACAGCAGGCTGTCAGGATGCCAGTATTGGCATCGTTGTCAGTCAGCACACATCACCAGAGCCAAATATGGGCCACTATTGCAGGTCAGCATGGGCCCGCAAGTCTGACGCATCAACGATTTCGACAGCTGTTGTTTGGCAGCGATCAACTTCTGAGTTTGTGAATGGGTGACCAAAATGTGGAAAGTTAACTTCCATACTTCTAACTATAATCCATTACTGACTATATATTTAAATCTGTTACGTAGTTGTAATGAAGGTCATATTGTAGAACAGCACAGATTTACTCGCCACAATTTCTATTTTGTAAAAATGAATGTAAGAAATGGCTGCGTCACCTGCTGGAATCTGTTTTATTGAGATTTTCTATTTTTATGTGTAATGATGCACCACAGTTTCTAAAATGTAGACACCCAAATATTACAGCCGTACGTGGAATGAGGTGATTGCTAATCAGCTTGAATCTGTCGCTGTAACAGCCTCCACTCCTCTGGGAAGGCCTTTCACAAGAGTCTGTAACCTGACTGCAGGGATTTGCTTCCATTCAGCCTTAAGTTCATTAGAGAGTTCAGCCACTGATGTTGGGTGGATCCAGTCAGTCCTGGCTCGCAGTCGGTGGTCTAGTTCATCCCAAAGCTCCTCCTCAAAGCTGAAAAGATGAATAATTGAGAATAATCCCCCTCTGAAAAAAGACTGCAGAAAGCCATGAATGGAAAGAAAGCCATCATAGCTGTTCTTGTATGTCATTCACGTTATTGTAATAAACGCCTGGTTGGTCTGCACGTCATCTCATCTGGCATCCAAACGCTGCAGCCATTGCAAAGTTTGTGGAATTCCGAAATGGGAAATGGTTTATCATGAATATGCTCCATATATTTCTTGGCAATCCGTCCACTAGATTCTGCGGAAGTGGAAATTCTGGCCTGATTTTGGCACAATAGTAGCGGCACGGAGTCACATATTCACAGCAGATTTCATGTCAATTCTCTATTGAACCAAATGTGACCCAAAAAAATCAAACATACCGACTTACTAACAACTGACATTTCCATCCTTAGGCCACGTTGCTTGCTTGTCTCTGCCTATGAATAGTTTTGTACCAACGCATTGCTTGAAATAGTCAGTAAAATACTCTCATTACTATAGCATGTAATCCGGCAGTTTATAATTAATATCCTGCAATACATTTACATGTAATCTATATTCCCTAAACCAGCAAACATGAGTTTAAGATGGTGTAAAGTGTGACGGTACGTGAGAGCATATGTTTGTGCACAGTTTGTGTGTAAACCAGCTACCGTGTGTCACCATATGTAATTGGTGCATATGTATGTAACACATTTGTGTTGATTTGCACAGATCAGATCCCGAGGACTAGTTTAATGCGGCAAACTTCAAAGCACATTCAGCAGGTCTGTAGGGGTTTCACTAGGAGGATTGAAGCCAACTTTTATATTATAGCGTACATCGTGCTCCATCATCACCATACTCTCTGGTGAATTTTTAAATAAAACCTCTCAAAGGCTGCTTTTTAAAAAGCTGTATATGTTGTTTAGAGCTAAACTGCCCTCAGGAAGAAAACATGGCAATTCTAATTCTGTATTAAGCAGAGTCAAGAAATGATAATGTAGGTGTTCTCTAAACATCTAATGACACAGGACCAGTGTAGTTTGAGAAAGAGCAAAAAACAATGGTGAACTTATCCACAGTTAAAGTCCATCACGCTTTACAAACCCACATCCTGCTTCAACTTTGCCGTCCTGTACATGACCTCCTGTCCTGTGCAATGATTCTTACCAACATTTCAGGTTGCGCTCACTAACCCTCTAAATTAAAAATGTTTTTCTTTAATGCATACTATACCCTCTTCAGGCTTTTAAGCATTCTTTAAATGAAAAGGTCTGATAGAGAAATATGACTCTTAGGTCAAATACGTGAACACAGTAAGTGCACAGTAAGGCCCTAACTTCTGACAGCGGGGTCGCACATAATAGATAATTTTTGGAGTTGGAATCCACTGGTTTAGATAATCTGGCAAGTCTTAACGTTCATCGTCTTCGCCCTGTCAGACTCTGTTGATTACAATGTTATCATAACTGATTGAAATGATGGACCAAACGACTAATACAAGACCCAAATTGTAATTAACTGTAATTCTCCTTCAAGGAGCTTCTCAAATCAAATCAAATCAAGTTTATTTATATAGCCCAATATCACAAATTATACATTTGTCTCAGTGGGCTTTACAGCCTGCACAAGGTACAACGCTTCTAACCCAACTATGACTGTTTTATTAGTGTTTGGCTGGAGGAGTCGCACTCCCCCCGTCATGATGTAAATGCTGTTTCATTGCAGGGGAGTGGCACACTGCTGACACCGCTTACTTTTCACCTCCTCAGGTCACGTTCAAGGCAGAAGACGGCAAGCCGATGGCCATCTGCCACGTGAACGTGGAGCCGACGCCTCACGTTGTCGACCAGACTTTCCGGCTTTACCACCCCGAGCTCTGCTTTCTCAAAAAAGCCATCCGGCTGCCGCCCTGGCATGACCCCTCAGGTAGCGCAGGTTACCCCCCATTCAGCAATTGCTCCCTGTCCCACAGCTCCCACCCTGTCCTCTCTGAGTGTAGATTGGATAGCTTCATATGAGATTTATTGCGTCTTGTTTATTTGCATATTATTGCATTTTTAGTATTGGTTCCATGCATAGTGACTACATCTTCAGTAGGGGACTTCCTCTCCAGGAACAGAATAAACGTGTAAATGTGCGCACAACACTGGCACAAATACAAAAAAATTATTTACGGTATACAAGGTGGATGGGTATGAATAATGCATTCTACCTTCATTTTTATCGTGTTTTTACTAAAATATCTACAGAAACAATCCTACAATATAATACAATTTATATCACAAAGTGTAATAACAACAGGGAGGCGTCTGGAAATAGAGCAGGAAATGAAAAGCAAGAAAAAAATGAAATGGGACAATATGAAGGAAATAGCACAGCATGTACACCACATGCATATTTGTGTGAAAATATATGCATTTGCAATTGCATTGACTATATTCATATACACTGCTTAATATTCATTACTGTCTGTATATTAACCATTTTCTCTCTTTTTTTTTTCTTGGGTTAACCAGTTGCAGACCAGGATGTCAGGACTCACATTTCAGTACGCTGCAGTGACCCCAACATCATCTGCCAGACAAGGATGCTGGTGAGCGAATTAAATTTCCCAGTCCCCACTACAATAACCCACACTAATATTAGCAGTTATTAATACTTGTTGAAATGATCGCTTCGCCACCATTTCCCGTTCCAAAGCACTTTATTCTAGCTCACCTGTCACGAATTGCAAGCTGTTATGATACACCAAAGGCTTGCCCTTACATGCCGTGCACTTTTAAAGTGCTAATGTGGGGTTTCTTTTATATCTGCCTCTTTTCTTTTTTTCCCTCCACCCCTCCATTTTAAAATGAGTTTTACTCTGTTTCTGTCTAGGTGCCAGGGGAGCCTCAGGATGTGTACTTGAAAGTGCCAGGGAGTCCCAGTCCACACATAAAAATGTTCTTTGTGATGGTTTTTACGTATGTATTATTTACAGTGAACAGACACGCACGCACATGCACACGCACACGGCTTAGCCTGAAGAAGCATTCTATTTTGGACTAATTAAATTGTTCATGCAGGCTTGAATTAATGAACTAATCAGATGGAGGTTTGGTGGTCGGACTGCCTGAAGTTACAGAACCTGTCCTCCAGTCTTCCAAATCTCGCGCAGAGATTGGACCAATAGTATGTGTTTGTTTGTGAATAGGCCGGGCTGATGTTCGCCTGTTATTAAAAGTCAGGGATTTATCATTCAGCTCTGATCTGAAGCGCTTGATAAAGTTTAGACTGGTTACATATTTACTGCAGAACCGATCTGCATTAGATCCCCTGTGGAGCTCTCTGGTAAACTAACACATTTATGTTAACATGCAGTGTCTCTCAGCAAAGCACAGAGCATTCTCTTCCTCATAAAGCATTTACAAAGCAAATTCTTTGATCTGCCAATTAGTCCCCAGAAGTGTGGATTGCATCGTCTTGTGCACATGCAGTACAAGTGCGTCGGCATGCGAGCGTACAAAGCGCAAACGCAACTGCTAATGGTCAGACACACACACGCCTTTACCTTTTAATTTGTTTCCAATTGCATATTTTCATTCAATTATGCCCAATCAAACTCGTACACTTTACCGGAAATGGAGGCTTTATTTTTAAATACAGTCCAGTCCTCCTACTGTATGCTGAATTAATGCGACATGGCTCTGCGTTGGCCCTACGTTTCCTGTGTGTGGGAGGTAGAATTAACACATTCAGTGAGCTCAATGCGTATTTAAATTATAGAGGGTTGCTAACTTTTGACAGTACAAGACATGGCCACTGGATTAGCTAATAATGGAAGAGACTTTGTAGGTGATAATTATATCGAATCAAATTACCCAAACCAACCGATGGGCAGTGAACCTGGGAGTTTTGAGGTCCCCGGGGGTGCAGGGCCATTTTTTTCCTGGTTGATAATCCAGCCTTGTTTCAGATGTTTTAGGAAATTATGAAGAATTTAGCGTAAAATAAAGCATAAATCAAGTAAAAAAAGCAAAACAAAGCGCGAAATCGGAAAACCTAATGCAATCCAGTATGAGCGTTTGTGTTACAACATATAAAAAGGCTGAATATCATGTGAAAATGTCACTTATTAGCAGCTTTAACCAACACTAGGGATATTGTGTCAGCCTTCAGAAACCCACATCACTTGAATTTAAATATCCCCAAATGCTCCTTGAGTGCTGTTGTCACAGAGCCGGGGCTGAGTAGTTGACTACATCGCCAACCCCCTCACAGCTCTCCTATTCAGCCAGGGCCACTGAGACTGAATTCCCTTCTTCTCTGCAGCGATAGGATGACGATGATGGCACTGCTGCTTCTTAAGAAGCTGGCACAGCCGTAGATCAACCCTCCTCTCGCTGATCCCGCTGCGTCTCCAGGGGGCCTCAGCTTAATTGTTCCTGATGATGTTTTTTTCTGTAGTGATAAGTGGATGGCAGCGCCCTCTCAGATCTGGCAGATTTATGTGCATTTCCTGGAGCGCGTGGATGTCAGCTGTGTGACTGGCCAGCGGAGCTGTCAATCGCTGGTGCTGAGGGGGAAACAGGCTGTTCGCAAGGTCAAATGTTTCTCATCACACCCCCGGGAGATTGAGGTACACATCTTCAAGAGTCATTTGACACTGAGCACACTTTCTTTGACTTTCATTTATTTTATTTTACAGTATCTTCATTATTTCATTGTTCGTCTGTAGTGTCCAATGCAACAGCAGTTCTTTGCCTTTTTTCCAGGGCTGTAAGTCAACCATAGAAAATCTTGGTCAACTGAAATTCTACCTACTCTTCAACCAAACTATTGGTCGATGGGGGAAATAATCTGCATGTTATCTCCAGATTAAGAAAATTGGCCACAGTGCACTTTTTGCACATATGAATTATACATAAACACAAAAAGCAGCATATTCAATTATTTTAGACCTGATTGTTTTATACCTACATGATAACAACAAAGCCGACCAACTGTGGGAAGCTGCTGCGCCTGCAGTTATATTTTAAACAAAACTACTACCTATCAAGTAGTGATGCGCGGGTCAGGGTTTTTGTCAAATATCCGCGCCCCGCAACCCGCTATGAGAGCCAATCCACACCAGCCAACGCTCCAAAACATCCGTTAATCAACCACCCGAATCCGGCCGGATCCGCAAACCACCAACTTTATTTATTAAACAGTAGCACAGATGTTATGACTGAGACAAGGGGCTCTGTAGTATTGAAAACAGTGTCTGTCTGTCTCTCTCTCTCTCTCTCTCTCTCTTTCTCTCTCTCTCTCTCTCTCTCTCTCTCTCTCTTTCTTTCTCTGTCACACACACGCCCCGTCCGCCCCCGAAAATAATGAATTAAGAATCTCTTTTCTCCTCATGAAACAGCTTATTGACCAAACAATCGTCCAACCGACCAGGAAGTGTCAGCCCTACCTTTTTCTGAAGAAAATTGAAAATTCTGTATCAAGACCTGTACAGATATTTAAAACTTCTTTAGTCTCAGAGTCCTGAGAGGTTTTTAATGCCGTCTGAGAACCTGGCGATCCTGTGACGTACTAACAATTTAACTAATGTGTTACTGATGCATGCCGTAACTTGTTTTATTTTAGAAATGTAAAAAGAAGGATTGTAAAGAGAAGGACTAGAAGAAAATACTCAAAAGCAGCTGTTCTTTAAGTACAGCACACATTCTCTCCACCCTTGACAGGCCCCCGTCAGCAGTATGGAGAGTAGAGGTCACGATTCCACAGTTTCTAGTAAATGAGACACAACGTGGTACCCGAGTCATGCCAGATCCAAGTTATACTCGGTCTAATGGAGTCAGTGAAGGACTTATTGCATTGTTTTTTAATTCCGTATATCAATATGTGTAAGACTCAAGTAGATCCAAGCAGACCCTCAAGCAGCTCTCATCTTGTGTGCCTCATAACGACTGCAGTAGAAAACGTTTCTCGAGGCAGATGGACAGTGTGTAGTGACATGTATCGCTGCTCTTTTGGACGCTAGCTGCTTGTTAATTGGTGGAGCATCATGCTGCTGCCAGGGTTGGTGTTTTCTCTGCATTTGGGCGACCGCATTTTGGATCAAGTTATCGTTGTGTCTATTCACATACGTCAGAGTCCGTTTTTGGACCCGTGTTGAGTTCCTAATGACCGCCAGAAACACTGCAAACCAATCCAGAATTCAGAGCACTGTAGTTGCACGCGTGACTGACGTATGGAGTTGTAATTTGGCAAAAGATCAAGAGCATGCAAACAACAGATCTACATCGTAGATGATAGCAATCGTACGTATCCCTGTGTTTAATCTAAAATGAGGCGTTGGTGCAATTCATTTTAGTCTTTACCTTGTTAATGGTTTCTGTTTTTTTTTTTTTTGTTTTTTTAATTGGGCCAAAACACAGCTGACACAAATGGAAAGCAGCATACAGAAGTAGAATCAAATCATGCCCTGAATCTTCCAAATCTAACGAGAAGTTGAGCACTTTGTTCTTGACATATTTCTTTTCCGGTCCTGGAAATATCCAAACCGCATATCCAAAAAGGATTGCATGCAAATTGTTCTCTTAGCAGCGGGAGACAATGGAACAGCTACAGTCTCTCTTGTAATAACCCCAGGTTCAGATTCAAGTCATTATCAAGAATGTACAAATGTGGATTGACAGTGTAATGGCTCTTTTCACGTCATTTCATTTCATTTCATTTTATTAGGCTCCCCCATTACTTCCTGCAATCATATCATATGATATGTAGTAGACCCGAAAAATTAGCAATGGCTGTATACTCCCTGAACGTATGAAATATGTTCAGGGAGTGTCAGATTGCCCTCTATTTTAAGATAGATAGTTTTTTCTTCATAACTGGGTATAAGCGGGGAGAGAGTTTGACAATGCTTCTCAGTCAGAGCGGCAGTAAAAGGGGCATATTACTCACTCATATTAAAGAAAAACAAAAGTGATGGACTGTCAAAGTCACCGTGGGTGCATACAGTACGACCCAAACGTGTCCTCTCTGAAGAAATAGGGTACTGGCTGGAAGAGCGACAGATGTTTTAAAAAAAAAAAAAAAAAAAGATTTCACGAATGCATCAGCGCCCGCTTTGATCTGACTCTCTGCAGGTTAGCTCACTGTGGAATGCATCGGAGGAGTCTTATAAAACCGGATAAAGCTCGCCGCCAGAGAATAGCTTTGCTTTTCTCAACAGATTGAAAAGGAGCCGCACAGTAAATCTCATTCTCACATCCTTCTGTCTCTCTGTCACTTTTCTGCCTCTACTTTCTCTCATTTCATTGTCTGCCCCCTCTTTTTCACTGAATCTCATTCGCCCTTTCTCTCACCCACTCTCTGCTGTAATCCGACACCTCTTATATTTTCCTCTGGCTCTGTTAACCACCTTTGCCCATTAATTCTGTCCTTTTCTATAGCTTTTTTTCCCCTAAAATGTCTCTTCTCTCTTCCGTACTGTGTTGCTTTTGTCACTTGGTCAATGCCTCTATTTCTCTTTATTAATTGTGTCTTTCTCACAACCCACCAAATCAACATCTCTACACCGTACTGCCAAACTCAATCCCCCTCACCTTCTCCGTAGGTGGACCCAGAGGCGGTGTTCGTTTTGCCTCCCGCAGCGGTGCAGGAGCTCCAGCTGAAGGTGCAGCCGTGGCGAGCAGGAAGCCGCTTCTTGTATATGAACGCGGTGGATGTGGAGAACCGGCGGCTCGTCTCTGCCTGGCTGCTCTGTCTCAACGTCCACCGGCCTCTACTGTCCAAGGTATGAGAAGTTGTCTTTTTGGCTTTACTACTTAAAATAGTAATATGTGTGGGGTTTTTTTTAAATGATGTTTCCATCTTCAGTGTAAGCATTTGCATTGCCCTACTCACAGATCAAACAGGCCATCATTCTCCAATTTGTGAGGCTTTGGGAACTGTAACTCTGGTAACTCATTTCTTACCAGAGGCCTGTTTGAAGAGCACTCCAGTGTCAAAGTCGCAGACTTAGTTATCGGCGCCTCACTCATCTGCTCCAAATAGTTTCAACATAATGTAAGATACGGTATTTTTGCAATTTAGCGCCCCTGCAGTTTCAGAGTGCAAGTCACTTGCTGTCGTAAACATGGACAGCTGTAACGTTACACGTGCATTGGTTATGATTACATAACTTATGGATGATCAAAAACTAGCGTGTTGACAACTTTACGAACACAGCCAAACATCAAGCTAGTGCAACAACATAGCAAGCCAGCCCGACACCGGGCGCCGCTCCCTGCCAGCATTCTTATCGCCCCGGGCCTGAAAACCTCCTCCTCCCAGCGATCCAAAGCTATTGTGCTAGCGGTGTGAACACCAACACTCCCCTGGTGCTAACTAAGCAGTTAGCAGCTAGCAGTTAGCAGCTAGCAGTTAGCAGCTAGCAGTTAGCAGCTAGCAGTTAGCAGCTAGCAGTTAGCAGCTAGCAGTTAGCAGCTAGCAGGTAGCAGCTAGCAGGTAGCAGCTAGCAGTTAGCAGCTAGCAGTTAGCAGGTAGCAGCTAGCAGGTAGCAGCTAGCAGGTAGCAGCTAGCAGTTAGCGTTACTTTTGCAACAAGTAAAGGTTTCTGTCCATCAGGAAACTCTGTGAATCACAGAGAGTCCAGGCGGAGCAGAAGGAAAAGCAGAAAAAACATTCTTCTCCAAAATCAACTAAGCGTGTGTGTGTGTGTGTGTGTGTGTGTGTGTGTGTGTGTGTGTGCAGGCATTTGAAGTGAGTGTCCCAGTCGATGGCGGCCGTGGCAGCTCCAGGAAAATCACCTACACCAACCCCTACACCAGCAGCCGCACATTTCTGCTCCGCTCTGACCATCCAGACCTGCTCCAGTTCAAAGACGATAAATTCCAGGTGAGATAAGACAGGAAGCCATGCAGTTATCTTACCGTCATTAAGAGCAAAATCAATACTTTAATTAACACCTCGGCCTGAAGGGATTCTACCTCCTCGCCAAAAGCTTGTCTTTGTCGTCAAGGGGAATTAAAGCGGGTAGTTTCATGGCTATTATGGTACCTTGTGTTGCTATCGCCACGTAAATAATTACCGTTAACTATAATGGAAGGTGCCAAGGACCAATGGAGGTACCCTTTTTGTACAGCTTTTTAAAGTCCTGTTTAGAATAAAATAATGAAAATAACCTAATAGTTCATTTTAAATGCATTTAGAATAGTACAAAGAATATTCATTCTGCCTATTGATAGCTACTAAAATGGCTCAATGTCCGATCCTTGAGTATCTGCAAACACCGGTTCTACTCCAATATCGTCTCTTTCTACATCTTGTTCATTATACATCTGAGTTATTAAGAAATGCATAGCCCACAACATGACTCGGTTATGCTTCTTTTTATTTAGACTTTTTCCACACAGAACTTTTAGCAGCATGTTGGAACGGTTAATACAGTCAAACATTCAAAATCAAATTCAAAGTGCAACTTAAAGTTTAAATCTCAGCATTGAGAATAACAAAGGAATTATAATTCCAATGTAAAATACGGGCTGTGCCTCAACACTCAATGTAGCCTGTACATCAATGAGAGTTGTTGACAGATAGTGTAGGCGAATGGATTCTATCAGATTATACTTTTTTAATACTTTTTCCGATATCTGATCCAGTGTTTTTGGCGCATCCCTCGCTATTATTAATGTCAGCGATATGAATGTTTTTTTTCCTACTCAAAATAGAAACTACTCTATTTATTCTGATCAAAGTTTGAAATTGAGGCAACTTTCAGCATTCTCCATTCATCACTAATCACTTAAACTCACACGCACAGTCGTGATAATGTCAGAAAAGGTGTAAAAGAAATATTCCGACACAGCTTCATCCGCAGCCATGCATGTACAGCGTGTGGGGAAACCTCAGAAGTGATGTTATCAAATAATTGTAAATGAATAAACTTTGCTATAAGCTTTTTTTTTTTTTTTTTAACTTTTTCGCCTACTATCACTTTAATATCATCATCGTCTATATTTAAAAATAAAACAATTAAAATCAGTTTGTGATAATAGGTCCCTTTTTAAGAACACGGTGAATATCTAACACTGCTAGGAGTTTTTTCACATAATACATTCCCACCATGCAACACACTGTATCTAATACCTTTTTTTTTCTAGTCTTTTCACTGATCATTTTTTGGCACTTCGCAGAGCTTTTTGTCACTATGATTTAGGTTGCTTATTAAATAGTTTCACATTTTCCCCCTCCTTTCTTTACAGTGACACTACAAACTTTTTTAATTTGTCAGTGTATTGTCTGTTACGCAGGAAAACCCTCCCAAATCAGGCTCCAGGCTACAGCTTACACGCTGACAATGGCTTTTGACGACGAAATTAATATTAAATGATGCACTTCCTTTTAACAAAAGCAAAAGATACAAAATGAAGATAACACAACCAGTAGTAATTAAAGTTAAGAAAGTACAGCCACAAAGTATCTCTTATCACATTGATCATAAATCAGCCTCAAACAAGTTTTCAATATGCTCGTAAAATGATCAACAATACAACTCTAAACCTCAGTGGAAACGTAGCTGCTGATGAGCAGGTTGCTTAAAGACGCTTGAACATCGTGTACGCAGGCTGTACACCGAGAGCGTCTGCACAGGGTGCGTTCAGGTACAGTATTGAGTGTAGGTCCCAACACACAATCACTGTCGTTACACACGTAAAATGGAAGAAAATAGACACGACTTCGCTGTCGGTCTTTGTTCTGGTGGACATTTAAACTGCAAGAGTTAAAAAGGACTCGGTACAGCCACATCCAGTGGAAAATGTAGTATTGGATTATTTCAACAATGATATCCTCCTGGTACCATCACTGACTATGTATCGCAGCGTTACACTACTGACGCTGGAAAAAAGTTTTGACTGACATGCTTATTGTAAAAGAAAATAAGAACTTTTGTGTGAAGAAGAGAGCCTTTAGTTACAATCAGAACCAGAATGTGGTTTATTGCCAAGTAGGTTTACACATAAAAGTCATTTGCTTTGGTGAATAATGGTGCATACATAAACAAATTAAAGTATAAAATAAGAGCAAATGTAGAAATATTATAAAAGCTATTGTAAAAACTATTATAAAATCAAAAAGTGTATACAAGAAACATACATATGGAAAAAAGGAAATACAAAAAGTATATGAAAAATATCTGTGAAAAAAATATGTACAGTAAATCTGAATTAAAAGTGGAAGAGGTGTGCACTTTTGAAAATGGTAGTATTGTGCAGAAATGTGAAAATGAGTTCACAGGTTCAAGGTTCACAGTGCGGAGTACCAGGAAGAGGTTGCAGTGTACATTTGATCACAAAGATGTGCGTTAATTAGGAGGAGATAAGAGTCTGTGGGACTCCCAGGCCTTGTGGAGGAGGAGCTGACAGGAAGAAACAGTTTTTGTGGCGTCAGGTTTTGGTCCTGATGGAGCGCAGCCTCCTGCCAGAGGGGAGCTATTCAAGCGGTTTATATCCAGGGTGGGACGGATAGGCCACAATCTTGCCTGCCTGTTAGTGTAAACTTTAGCAGATAGGAAGCGATGCTTCTGACTTCCTTGGGGAGTAAAAGACATTGACGGCGATTTCTGGACTCTCGTATTGACTCTTCATTCCTCAGACGTTAGATAAGTGAATGGCGTCCTTGTTTGCCTCCAGACCCAAACAGGAGGAATACAACAAAGTCATTACTGCTGGTGTTTTATTGTGATGTTGTCTACCTCAGTGTCTCTAATAGCTCATTCACTCACACACGCACAGACATGAAGCACCGGAGTCACTGCCATCATTGCCTTTCATTTGCTGAGGTGTGATGAAATGACAAAGCAAATGGAAAACCAGCATTTTAAATTAACAAATAAATGAGCAAGACACAATGGGAGTCTGTTTCCACATAAACTATTTAAGAGTCTAGCTGCTGCTGTCCAGAAGACACTGCATCAGTTAGACAGGAGAAGGTGGGAAAAGTGAAAAACAGCCCATTGTTTTTTTCCATTTTGCCAACGAGGCGCCAGGTGTCTTATAAAGAATTTACTGTGCCCACAGCATTAAGCAAATGTGGAGACACTTTTCTCTTTTTTGACAAAAGTACCTCAGCATGATAAAACCAGCTGTCAGGAGGGAAAGCAAAGCAGCGATCAATACTGCTATGCTTTTGGGGAAGATTGCAGTATAAATCCCCTGAATTGACCTATATATCTATTGCTGGCTGTTACAGAATACAGAATAATACTAGAGGACAGTGGTCTTCTGCTCTGATTGAAATACTGAGAAAACAAAAAGTTAGCAAAGAGAAAAGAATAATTTCACTCTGGATGAAGAGACGGTAATTTACACAAAAATAAACTTAAGTGATGTCAAGAGGCTGGAACGATTAAGAATACAAGTGATAAGCTTTTGCACCATATACCGGCAATAAAACACAAGATAAGATAAGATAAGATGGAACTTTATTTATCCCAAGTGAAATTGTTGTACAACAATTGCAATACACAGTAGGAGACAGTATAAGATTCTAAAATTTACAAATAGTGCAAAATGTTTTATACAAATATATATATATATAATATATATAATATATATATATATATATTATAT
>CALSBV010010214.1:9538340-9566085 GCA_943590825.1 Bovichtus diacanthus | reverse complement strand
TTTATTTTAGAAGGACTCTGGGCCGTAAGTAGGGAATACATGTTCTGATGCCCAGACCTTTCTTATGTTTTAAATCTCACACTTACTCCAACTATATGTCATACTGAGGTTTCTTCAAAGGTTGATTTCTTGTCTGACGGATCAAACCTGGAAAGAGGACTCAGAGGAGGATCTCTAGAAATCTAGAAAATTTTATTGGCAAAACTGTGGAACATACATACTGTGTATGAATAAGTTCCTTCTTTTACTTATTTATCTATTTAGTGAGTAATTTTTCTTCTTCCCCAGGTCTGTTCTGCAAATTAGGAATCAAATCAAGGAATCGGCTTTTTGATCAAATTAAACGAAATGCAAGTTTAAGAAAGATAACGTTATGGAAAATAAAATCAAGTCGTACAATTCTCAAACATTCCCGCTTCAAAATAAAGTGAACTAGAAAAGTGCACTTAGTAGAGTGCAGATCTCCGCCAGGTGTGTCTGCAACGACCACTGCTGTGATGTGTGATTGAATAAATAAAACGGTCGAAAATAGTTAGTTACTTAAAATAATTGTGAAATCTCCGCAACCATGAGAGGTCCTTGAGTATCCAGTCATAAATGTACACAAACAAATATTAGCCTGATGGATCCAGTAGTATGTGAGATTAAGCCGTGGACAGACAGACAGACACACAGGACCAAACACACGCCTTATGCCCGGCGGAGATGATGATTACGTGCAAAAAAGACATTTCGTTATCTCTCGGTAAAAAGGACTTTGTGTATGTATACATGGTAGCATCCGTTTAGTGTTACGAGCTGAAGAGAAAGAGGTGGATCGCTCACCCTCACAAAGAATTCAGATAATTATGACGCTTGTTTGTTGTGTTGTGTCAGATCGGCAGGGGGGAGAGCTACACCATCGGACTACGATTCGCTCCCAGCCAGAGTCCCGGCTCAGTGGAGATACTGGTCTACGTGAACAACCTGGAGGAGAAGACGGAAGAGACGTTCTGTGTGAAAGTTAACTATTCATGAACTGATGCTTGTTTCCTTCCTGGAAATGCTGACTGATCTGTGTTTTGAATCCATTTTGATGTGTGAAATGAACTCAAATGAGCTGTACATTTTCCATTTTTCGTATTTTTGTATTAGATCAGATTTAGGACTAAAAAAAAAAAGCTCTTTTTAATCATTTGTTGTTTTTGTTTTGTCATAAGCAAAGCAGCCCAAAAGCAGATATGTCAGTGTCGAAGCTAAATCCCAATTGGGATCGGTCCTCTTTCCAAATGTCCTGCAAATGTCTGACGGACCATCCCGAACCATCCAGGTGGGCCGGGGGTGAAAGCAATAACATTTTATCGACTTTAATTACCCAGCAAACCCACTTGAATGCCACTTGATGGTTGAGTTTTAATCTAAGACAAGCCAGGGGTCCGCTCTCTGCGTCCCCTTGCCTCCCAAACAACTTATCCTTATCACCGACGTTATTAGAAACGGTGCCGTAATGAGGTATGACTTTCCAGCGAGGCACACATCTCTTCAGATCGCCCTCATTAACACCGGCACCCTTTAAAACCCTCCATCTTCTCCTTACTGCTCCCTCCCCGTCGCATCTGCTGCGTGTCTGTGTCTGAGGTACAGAGAGAGAGAGAAGGCCGTGCACATTGTGTTATGTAACACAGAGTTACACAATCCCCCCTCCACCCCCTCCCTCCTCGCTCTCTCTCATTAGAATGCAGGCTGCAAAATAAACCTCAGCACAGCAGCAAAGGCTAAGACGATGGGAAACAAGCCGGGTGCACTTCATCTTTACCTTCTCTAACGTCTCGTCTCAAGCCTCATTGTCTTCTCTATGTTATATTTATATCTTAACAGCTTACAGAAATGTGCATTTCAAGCTGTATTCACTTAATAATTTGTCCTCTGTAGCCTTCTGGTTCTTATGCTCAAAGATGCTCTGTGCAACTTTGAACATTCTGCTTTAAGGGTGGGTTACGATCTTTAAAAGTTTACATTACTCACATGCTATGTGTAAATCAAAAGATTACTTTTTTGCTGCAATGATTCCTCCTATTCATACTTGCCCTGAAGGGATCTCTTTCTGGCGTGAATACTGTGTAATAAATAGGTGACACAATCCACAGTACTTATTCTGTGCAGCCATTTTTCTGACGCCATTTCTTCACGGATGTAGCTAGCTAGCTAACTTGCTATGCAGGACGACTTCTCCATTCTTAATTCTGCCTACCAAGCTCCGATTGTTTGTCTGGTTCAATCACTGAACATATCGGAAATGTGGTTAGTACTTTAGAGATCTGATGCTCAATCCTCATATTAGCTTCAGCTGAACTTTTTTAGGACTGTGGATTTGGTCTACCAGGCACCGTTAGCAAAGCAACATAACGTACATATCCTTTAAATGGCATTTTCTTTCTTTCCTCGCAGCTTGTTCCCTGTGTCCACTGGGGTACACACGGCAAACAGCCGTTTTGTTTGCATGCTACACTACGTGTGTGTGTGGAGAACATTTTGTGCTGCCATCCACCCCCAATTTGATCAAAAATAATCCACAGCATCTCTGGTAGGGATGGGATGATGTTGCTGTTGGCTGATGTGTAGTTTTAATACCTGCATCACCGGCTGAGCAGCAGCCTTTAGTTTGGCTGCACGGTCGGTCTCTCAGCGAGGGGCAGAGCAGCACTGACACCTTATTAGCAGTGCCAGTCCAGTTGTTGTCGGTTCCTCCTGAAGGAGCACAGACACCCGCCACAACAGCTCACACTGTCTGCTCACCTTGTTAGTGTGGTTAGACGGCTCCTTTCTAGCTGCCCAGCGAGAGTCTGCCTCGATATTTGGGTTATTGCCCTGATCTCGCTGGTGCATGTCTGCGTGTTTGTGTGCTCTTTTTTATGCATGTAGGTGCATGGCCTAAGCAATGTGAGTGGGTGCATGTCTATGAGAGAATAGAGCGACGCAGGTATCAAAGAGCTTTGTATCTGGAGGAATATGCAACCTAGCAACCATCCCTCCTCCTCATCTACACCGCTGGCCTGGATCAGCACTCACAGTGTGTGTGTGTGTGTGCGTGCGTGCGTGTTATTGCAAATCACCTCAAGCTGTAGACCATTAAACTGGGAACACAAAGATTATAGCAGAGGGGTTCTTAAAATAAAAAATAAAAGAGAAAGAGAAACCTAAAAGAAAACATAAATCAAGTCTTGCTATGCCCTAATCAGTGATATCAATGGCGAAACACCTGCTGTTTGAAAACTGATCTTTCAACCTGATGTGGGAATTGAAAAGTCTTGTGGGAATTTTTAACAATGAAATGGGTAGAAAGTAGAAGGAAAGGGGGGGTCAGATTAAAAGTGCGACAAGGAACTCTTAAGAAATTTAAATTCAATTACCCCATTAACTGTCTCAGCAGGACCTTCCCTCGGCCATTACTGTCGAGCACAAAGGAAATGTCTTTGGCTCTGTTCCTCTCTCTGCAAACACACAAGACAGTTCTCATGATGGCAGCCTTACACATACAGAAAATACCCACTGTTGTTCTGACCAATCTCCCTTTGGTCTAAAACAGCAGTAAATACAAAAAGCTGTCGATGGCTGTTGTAGATAGGACCACGTCTGCTGACGGTCACTGTCAGACAGATCAGGACGTCGTAACGTTAACTGCTGAGTTCTGGGAACATGGCCACATTGTTTAAAAGTAAAACAAAGGCAATGCTATAAAATTAGTATCCAAACTGTCCATTGTTAAGGGTCCATCACAGAGTAAAGACGGACTTCATGCTTCAATTTTGACCTACATAGGACATCATGGACATTTCAAATGCGCTCCCCATCAGTTATACCTCCGAGTGACGTGGCTCAGATCTTTCTGGCTCTTCTTGCTTGGCTGGATTTACAATGTTAGGCTACTTTGGTGCCTAACCTGAATTATTTCTAATGGCCACCAGGGGGCAACTCTATTTGTTTAAGCTCTCAATCGCTAGTTTCAAGTCTTTATCCATACAGCATGATGTTCATTTCGTAAATGATGGTCCCATTTAGAGTAAAACAGACAATAGCAAGGCCATGCTTTAGGGCGTGGCTACCTTGTGATTGACAAGTCGTTACCACGCCGTTGTTCAGCATTCTGTTGTGGAGTTGCTGGATTGGATTCTTTCCGGTAAGTACATAACAAGCCTGTTGTTCGTTTGCCAAAATTAGGATCCCAATTAATGACATGACATGACATTTTCTTTTCCACAGTTGTTGTGTTGCTGTTTCGACTGCTCACTGAGAAGGTGGAGGTCTGTCTCTGCAAACACCACAAGAAAACAAAACACTGCAGAGGCAGCAGCTAGCATCAGAAATCATACAAACCCTGTGCTCACACACACACACACACACACTTATAATAATAATAATAATAATAAACTTCACTTTTATGGCAACTTTATTACAAGAAATTCAGCACAAAGTGCTTTGCAATAAACAAAAAACGGAGGGGGATTGGATGCCATAATAAATGGAGAGGAAAAAAAAGAAAAAACTAACACGCACTTGATAAAAGAAGATAAAATAATATGCGTAACATAAGATGGAAAATAAAACCCAGTGTATATTAACATTATCAGTATTTATTTGTATTTGCAACATGCACATATACATCAATAAACAATGCAGCAGCATCAAAAGGCACATTCTCTTAATAAATCAGTGGTGGGGATTTACATTTTTTAGACAAAAACTCAGAAAGTATTCCACACTACCTTTTGACGCCTAGGTCTCTGAGGCTATACATAAACACAACAGAACCCACTTAGTATTTGTATTTATGGATCTTCAACGTACATTAAGTGTCCTCCTTATGTGAGCCATGATTCATTAACGGTACCGGCTACAAATTATGTCCTTTGCCATTGATGTCTTCTAAGAGTCCTTGAACACTTTGTGAACTCTACTTGCTCCCTCACTGTTAATTACTTTGAATAGGTGTGTCAGCTAAATGCCTAAATTGAAACTGTAAATTAACTCGAGTCAGAAAAGGAAAAGGGGGAGCAACTGCTGGTACTGTGGGAGGTAAAGTAGATCCAAAACTGTGCCAAATAAATAGATTTGTTCCTCCCTCTGGCTTAAAAGTCCTGGTTTTAATGCGAAAGAAGAGACATCCCAGCTTTTTGTTAACAGTAATTCCCGTAGTCGTTAGGCTACATAGTAAGCACATGGGGGCTTTATCGAACAATACAATACTACGCTGCTTGACACTCAAATTCAGCTGCATTAAAGGAATAATGTTGTTTTTTTTGTCATCACCAAAAGTTTTTGATTGTGCATGTAAGAGTGAGGATTCTCAAAGTCTGTATTTGAATCAAGACTCAAGCAGAAAGTGATGCATTGTGGAAGAAGCCACATTATACAAATTCCAGGCCTGGGTCAGATCTTAAGAGACTCAAAACATGTGACATTACTGATGCTCTTGAGAGTAACGTTGAGGCTGGAGGTGTGTCTTTGATCATTTTTTTAAGAGAATTCTTAACGGAGAGGCTGCAGAGGTCAAATCCACTAATGATGACTTGAATAACTTTGCTGCTGCACATGTATAACCTCATTTATCACTATTGGGCAGCACATTGTCACAGCAGGAACCCAACTGCATTCTGTTTGTTTGCTGTGGTGGGGGTCATCGGGGTCCTGTGTTCTTGATACAAACTCACATTGTGAGAGATTGGCAATGTCTATCTTTTCACTTGGAAACGAATAAAGGGAGAGATGGGTTTTTCAAATGTAGTTTGAATGATAAAAATCTGTTCAGCCACTGTAGAGATATCGATGTCCAAAGTCAAGAAAACGGTCTTGACTACAAATTTGAGGGCGTAGGTTTTAAAGAGTGTAACGTCAGTGAACTGTAAACTGTGGGTGATTTCAACATATTGATCCAGGAAAACATACACTGAACATTTGACTGAGGGAAAGAAAAGAGGATATTAAAAGGATATGATGGGAAACATACTGTTAATCCTGGGGGGGAAAGAAATCCTCAAAAATATTCTTATCTACAAAAGGGGGGACCCTGCAGAAAACGTTTGGGAGCCGCTGGTTTAATAGATTAGCATGCTAACCTTTGCAACTAAAAGGACGTCAGTGAAGTTTGCTAACATTAGCCACCATTAGCTCCTACCCAGTATCCCCTTTTCATCATATAACACTACATGGCGCTGTGGTATTCAGCACAAGCTGGATGATAGAATAGGAACATATTTGAAAGGTTTAGTGAAACATTTTTTGTTTTTTAACACTATTTGATATTCACAAAAGCTTCTTCATTTCTAATTTACAGGCCTTTTTCAATTACCGCAAAACTGAAAGTCGGTCAAACAAATTTAATTACAAGCAGCCGTACATTCTGGAGGCCAACCTTTTAAGAGCAAACACACTCACAAGGGTGCTACCTCGGAGTTTGCTTGCTATCAAATTGAAATGGAATGGATTGGTGCTGTTAAAGTGAAATTATTCAATCTGATGTAGATACCAACTGCACTAATGGCAGAGGGGATTCAAATTACTTAAGTGTTAGCCTGTTATGAATTTCAAATGAGAAATCATGTCCCATTTCCTGGGTTTAATCAAGTCTCTTTGAAAATCCGCCACTGGATTTCTAGTTTAATATACTCACGGTTGGGAAGGAGAGAGAGAGAGGGGAAATGAAATACGCAGTCCTGATTGGGTGTCACAGTGCACTTTCCGTCTGTCAGCAGAATGGCCTGGCATAATTAGGTAAAGCAGCACAATGGAAGAACTGTGTTCAAAGCCAAGAGCTCTACTCTTTTATTTATTTATTTATTGGTTTTGGAGACCTATCTGCCTCGCCTTTTAACCAATGCACATGAGAGCGAGCAGCCACTTAGTGAGGCTGGGATGTACAGAAACATTAACAGTCACATCAGACACACTACAAAGCTGACTGTGCCTTGGCCTTTTACATTTACACGTTGCATTTAAAAGCAGAGACGCTTATCTGTTCGCACTCTAGTATTGCGATTCCCCACGATCCACCACAACCCGAAAATTCCTCTTAATCTAATCAGATTAGTCCGAGGCGGCCGAAAACTAAATTGCAGTTATTAACCTATAGCTTCAATGTTGATTACGAAGTGCAGTCATATTGACCTAAGTGCACCGCATTTGAAATATTGTAAATATTCATGAGTGAGCGCAGGTCCCGGGGAGATAAATTGGGCCCTCGCCTGTGTGCCCACCTTATCAGGCGAGGGGTCAGAGCTCAGATTAGAGGCAGTTCAAAAGCTTTCCATAAAATCCATCCCAGAATGTAAAGCTCTCCTTTATGTCATTCCTCATTTCCTGCTGCCTGCAAGGACTTGTTAAAGCAAGAAATTAGGCCACTAGTGATTTTCCAGCTTCATTGCTGACCCAGAACCTGCAGGAGCTCCACCTGTCAATAACAGTCAGCTGTCAATATGCCTCAACTGGATTGCTATTTCTGCTTTTGTCAGACATGTTTTGACTTTGGAAGATGAAGCTGTGCATTGTGTTGTGCTGATTCTCCTCGCAGAGTAAAAATGAAAAAAAAAATAATAATAATTATTAGAAAAATGAATTTCCTAAACACAGGTGTATGTAGAGACTCGTGTGTGGCAGCGTCTGTCTCTGCAGAGACCCTGTCCTGCCTGGATTTTCTCTTTTCTTTTCATTGTGCTGTGTTCAGGACCTTTCTGGGCGTCGACCTATAAATACGTAACGACCAGGTGGCGGATCGTAAGAAAGGAAGATTTGAAAATGGCGTAGAAAAGAACGCAACTGTAGTTAGGTGAAACGCCAAGGGGACAAAGTTTGTTCCAAAACGAGAGTGAATCAGGGGTTGGCTTTCACCCCCTGGCAAACACCCTAACCCTAGATGATTGTTTTAGTGTCTTTCAGCACATTGTTTTGCTTTGATGGCACGCCCATTTCCATGAAAATTGTCTCTAAAGCAGATGGAGAAGAGTGGAAAGAAAAGCAGAACTTGTGACAATCAATACACGTTAGTTTACGTTGAGTTCTTGCATAGAAAAGGGCCAATTGTGTCTCTAATTCACGATATGGTGAAAGGGAATCCAACACAAGAAACTAGAAGCGGCACAATGAAGTGTTTCTAGGGGCTTGCTGAAGTAATGTTGACTAGTTTTCGGGTTTAAAGCTCTGTTATGTTTGGAGGATTGCGTGACAGTCAGAACTGCGGAAGTTCATATCATTGAGCCAGTGATAAAATCTGCACGCTACGGGATAAAGCCAAGCATGCCTTGTGGATTTTACAGGCTATAGTCTAATGTGAATTATTTTAGCATTGCTGACTGTTGTTGTCATCAACTGTCCTTTTCCATTGGTGTTCAGCTTTTCCTCCCCCAGTGGACAAGCTGCCATTTCCTTCAAGCTCCAGACCTTCCTGTGACCTCAAAGTCTTACATCCACATCTCTAGCTGTCCTGCACCTCTTGCACATACAGCACATTGATCTTACACATTGCCTATCCTAAATTAAGATGGAAGTCAGTATTTGATCCTTTGGCACTGCAGACTTTGATAGTACTCCTTGAGTTCCTTGAGGTCAGCCCAGTTTCTGTGCCCTGAGCCCGCAGAGGCTTCATGTCCCGGCTCTGGGCAGAGGGCCAAGCATCACCAGCCGCAGCCACCCAATCGGCCTCCAGAGCTCGGGGTCAGCTAAGGTTCATTCACCCTTCAGACAGAAAATGATCCGATGTGTGTGGACAAGCTCACAGTTCATAAAACAGCAGGCATACCAGCATTGAAAAGATAAAAAAAAAAGACTGAATGACTACTAGAACGGAGTCGTGTAGTTTTATGGGCTGTCACTTTGCTGTGCTGTGGCTACATTAAATAAGGCTGTGACACCAGTGACATGATATGTTGCGGTGTGATTACACATTTATGGTATAATTGGTCTGAGATGTTTTGATCAAATTCCACTAAAATGCATGGACATGTTCATTACTGGGTCACTGGGATTTAATAGAGACTTTAAATGTTGCATGATCTAAGTGCTAATTCAGGTGGTTTTTGGAAATTGATGGAAAATCTCAGTTAAACACATAAAATCCCAATTTTGAATGGGCACTCTAGTGATTTAGTGTAGCACTTCAATAAAGTTGGGGGACTCGCAGGCGATTAAAACCGAATTGACAAAGTCAAAGTAGCAGAAGACGAGATATCCTGACTTTTACTCCTTTTATGGATCAATGAATCTTTCATTTCCCATAATGCAATCAAAAGCATGTTTTTGTTAGATCCTCCCTGCCTGGTAAATACTCCACACCTCAGTTTGAACTTTCATTAAAAAAAATGAATTCATTTCACTATCAAAGTTTTATTGAAAATTCAATCTGCTGTCTCTCTAACATAGTAGCATTCTGTCAAAAAAAAAAAGAAAGGAAAAAGGTCCAAGGCACCCTTCTAGCAAATAGTGGAAAACACTTTATTTGATAGTGACATTTTAAAAAGATAGACACTGGTTATACATGTTAAAGGTGAGGTAACAACCCACACGTAGCAGCACAGACAGTCTTCTTCAGTTATAGTGTTTGAGCTGTGCCTTTAAGCTGAGGTCAATGCCTGGGACGCCCTACATTAAAGAGTCTGAGGGGAAATGATGTGGTACCAGAACTTTAACACAGAAATGAAATAGTAACGTGCGTATTGAAGGGATCCGTAGTTGCAGTTAATATCTGATTAAAAAGAAGTTGACATGAATATTCATTAAGGACGTAATGTAATATATGTTGGAAGGTTCCCAATGTTTTCTTCCGCCTCAGTTTGTTTCTCTTTTTACTTTTGAGAAGTTTTTTTTTGTTTTACCAATTATAACATTAGAATACAGGACAATATGTTTTAAATTTTTAATGATACTTTCAAAGTTTTGCACCATTAAGTAGCCTAGCTAGCAAGGCTACCAAAGTAGCCTGAAACAGTTTATGCAGCCGATCCAGGCCTTTCTGCCGTTGCTCATAGAGATCTGAATCCCTCGAGAGCCCAGGCCCACGCTGCTACTTTCTCACTGCTTTTAGCAAGATGTCTCATTCCATATATTTGGAAATCTAGTCCCCAATGCATAGTCGAGGAGGTAATAGCTCTTGTGAAGTTGGAAAAGCTCAGATATACCACTTGGTTATTTCAAAAAAAAAAGGAAAAGAAAGAAAGTATGACAACCATTCCTGGACTACTATAATAATGTCTTCACTACACGAAATACTGAATGAGCCTGTAACTGATGACCATAGAATCGCTGGAGAATAAGTTTTTGCTTCTTTATTTATGTATTATATTTATATTCATTTTAATATTTGTTACTATTATTATTTATTTGTATTATTATTATTTTGTTGTTGTTTTTTGTTTGTTTGTTTTTTTACTTGAGATGCAGATGCAGATGTTGGCAGAATACATACATGTGTGAATCTTTTTTTTTTTTTAAAAACCCTATAAAAACATCTGATTATATCCTGCCCATGCCTTGATTTGTGTAGCGTGCCGCCCAACCACAGGAAAGCCAGGAAATCACCTTGAACAACAGAAGAGCTTGTGGTGCCAACTCAGCAGGCACATTTCCTGCCTAATGTAAAAGTGACCACCCAGGCTTTTAGAATAAGTAAGACATGATTACTGCTCGTGAGCCGGTGCGTTCAGGACTCGCTCCTGTTTCCTGTCTGGCTCAGCGGCCCCCTGCAGCGGTGCTGTCCGTGGTGCTGAAAGCCCTCCTCGGTGACGGCAGCAGAAGCTCTTTATGTGCACTGCATGTACCCGCTGCTACACACACGCTGCTACACACACGCTGCTACACACACGCTGCTACACACACGCTGCCTGCCTCCAACAGACTACATGTTTGCTCTCTGAGGGAGTTTGACAATAATTGCATGGTCAGTAATCAGACCTCATGCCTCTTCTCCGGCCCTCGAACGGAGGCAATTTTAATGTCCGGGCTGCTCGTACAGTACATAGCGATGGAGAAAATAATCCCATCAGACTATTTTGTTGTTCTGTGCCTGCCTCTGATTCTTTTCTACGTGGGAATAATTTGAAAACAATTGGATTTGCTCTATCTCAGACCCTCCCCGGGCCTCCCTGGACATGAAATTTCACTTCTCTGCTTTATACCAGGCACTCATGTCTCTCCTCAGCTATTTAGGCTGTAATGTGTGCTATAAATAACATCAGGGCCGGAGCAAAGGGACCGAGCGCACATTTCCATACAGCTCGGTAACGAGCGGCGTTAAAAGCCGCTAAATATTTTTGGGGTAATCAATGCAGCATATGGTAAAACAACTGCTATAGACCCGTGATGGTGTTACTTTGCTCCTATAAGGTTTTATATGCTGGGAGGAATAAGTATCAGCTAGCTCCACCAACTTCAACTAAATGTAAATGTTAGCTGTAGAACCTGACATTTAATGAGCTAATTAAGTTGCACATTCGCCCTCGCACTTCTCAACGCGACCAAATGACATCTGTTTTGATCATTAACATGTATGATTACATTTGCATTGTTGATCAGCGCGAAATGCTCCATCATTTACCAGTGCGACCATGTGTCGTTGTGTGTTATTACACACGTTTCATTAATGTTAGAGATACTGAACCTTAACCCTTATATTCACAGATGCCAACTGCTTTTCTGAGTCACCAAAAAGAAAAAAAAAGGAAAGAAGTACTTTAACAAAGTGTATAGAATGTCCTATTATGCATATGTCTTTATAGGTTAGAAATGTAAAGCAGGTTTACAGGGGGTCATGATGAAAACAAAGTACTAAATGGGTGCAATGCCAATTTTGATCCTTCCAGTCAGGCCACTCTCATCATGATAAAGTACGTGGCTCTGATCCCAGAATGCTCAAAAAAAAAAGCAATTATAAAGACCCCCCCCCCCACCCCACTTATCCGACACAGAATTACATAATACTAATGTATAAGTGCTGATAAAAGATGAGGCCGGGGTGGAGGGTAACTGCGCGCCAGGGGTATATGGCTGTATGTGACCGATGGATGACATAGTGTTGATGTATGACATCTTTGTCCTGCAGCCACAGAGCTGCAGTATGTCTCAATAACAGCAGCAGAGTCAAGACCCGCAATTACTTATTCACATTTACATTGTAAGATGATCAATATCTTTGTTAAGTTAGAACGTTTTTCCTTCTTTAAGAGATGTCTGTGTTTTTCTCTGTAGCTTCTCACTGGCTCTCAGTACGACACAGGAGGTGAGTAAAGCTAAGTGCATTTACTCCAACTGTACTTTAGTACAAATTATACGTACTTTACTAGAATATTTCCATTTCACGCAACTTTATGCTCCCACTCCATCAAGGTAAATATTGTACTTTTTCCTCCACTACATTTATGTGACAGCTTTAGTTACTTTACAGATTACAGTTTCACGTACCCTTCCTGTCCAGTCAAAACCGTGTATCTCCATATTTGATGATTTTGAATGTGAATTATTCTAATAAACTTAAGAATGAAGTGTTCCTTTATTGGTTGAGAAAAGTCTCCTACATGTTAAGCTGAATAAACAATTTAAAAAGCCGTTTTTTTCTGAGAAACTCATGAAAGGTTTTTAGAGATACGTGGTTCTTACAGGACAGTGACGCTGCAAAGATGAATACGATGCATCGCTGTTGATTAAACGACCCAACAGTACATAAAGGAGTTAAAATGAGCACAACCATAAACTTCTACAGCAGTAAAATGCCACATACACTTTAATGCAGAAGTAATATAAATCCAAACACATTATATATAATAGTAAATCACTGACAGCGACCATTTTACTGCAGAATAAGTACTTTTACTTTTCATACTTTAAGCACGTTTTGCTAATGAAACTTACATGCTTTCATGTAAATGAGGCTTTGAAAGCAGGAATGTGAAGTGGAGTGTTTCCACTGTGTGTTATTGCTGCTTTTACTCGAGTACTTTTACTTCTTCCACCACTGGACTCTCACGTGACTGACGGAACGGATCCATTTCAATTAACACGCCGTTTACATGGGCTCCTATTTCACTTGCACTATACATGCAAGAAGTCTATTTTCTACCATTTTCCACGGATGAATTCAGTGATTGTGTTTTGGGTGGGAAAAAAAAAAAACTGCCTACAAGTCTGATGTCAGCGGTGGTGTTCATGTTGCCAAGCTTCCCAATACTTTTGGCATTCAGAAATGGGTGATGATGTACAAAGTGGGCCGTAGAAATGAATCTCTCAATCTGACATGACGGTGTGAAGTGTTACTTTTAAAAATGTTTGTGGGCCAGATTTAGACCAAACCTACACACTGGTCAAAAATAACATTTTGGAGAAGTGCAGCTCAAAAAAAAAACCCAGCTGATCCCAAAAAGGTTTATTCAAAAGTAGCGTTAAAGAATGTGGGATTCACAGGGTTAACGTTAAAGTTCACAGAATAGCTAAAGAGCATTTCAAGCCCCCTGGCTGCTGAGTATATTCTATTTAGTTTATGAATCCAATACATTTCCTTTTTGAGACAATACTGGTTCTTACAGTGCAGCCATGGGAAGCATAGAAGAAATCAATCACTTCAATACTGAGGAAACAAACAAACCAGTCAGACCTTGGAGATTTGTCCAGCTTTGTTGTTTGATCAATAACATATAGAAATGCCCCCAAATATGATTAGCATATCCTTAAGTACTGTATATATTGGACAAATGTGAAAAAAAAGAAAGAAATTAGAAACAAGTAGACAAACGTGGTCAATGGTGGAGCAGCACACACACCTTTGTTGTGTTGGATGGAGGAATCTCACCACGTACACGTGAAGCTCTGCAGGTAAGAGGGAAATCTATATTCTTTTGTGATGTGAGTGAACTGACTTTGAACTGCGTGCAGTCGTAGCATTATTGCATCTGCTTGCGCTTGGATCTCACGGGTGAAATGGACTTCATTAGATCATACACACGTTTTATCTTTTTTTATCGAACTTTAATGAAGTCAACACGTTTACAAACATATTGACAAGGTGATGGAATGAGGTGTAGAATTCACACATGAAGCATGTTGAAGATAACGTAGAAATAAAATAAAAAATCTAATAAAAATTGAAAGACAGCTGTAGTAGAAAGTAAAGAGACATAAACAGCCTATCGTGTTTTTAAAAAAAAAAAGATATAAAGAACTACATTAGGCCAGAAATACTCTTATGGTGGTTATTTGTGCACAAGAGTAATATTTTCTATACATTTATAAAACAACAGCGCACACACACAAAATGGAGGCAACACTGTGGATCGCCGTGACAATACAAATCAATATATAAATTGTTACAATGCACCTTTATATGTCCTTATTTAGAAGTATTATGAATGTGTAGACTGTTACTATGTGCCTTATTTTCATCCTTATTTTAGAAGTGTTAAATGTGGTTAAATTAAGTGACTATGCCTAAGAATGACCAACATACTGTGAAATAAGAAGCAATATTTGTAAACTGTGAAGCGGAAGTGTACACCACCTAAAAGGTGACTAAAGATCTGATTGGAGCAGAGAAGCGCTGAGAGGCGTGGCCTAAGTGCCAACAAGGGGCCAATAGGAGCTGGCCCCAGCCAACCAATGGGAGAAGACTACACCTGAAAGGCAGCAGGTATAAAATATGTTGTAAACTAGAGATCTGTGACAGAGGAACTACTTTAATGTGGTCTGTGGTGAAATAGAACCTCAGCTGAGGACTTTTGTAATACTCACCACATCATCATGGAATAAATACAGTTAATATGAAGAGAAGTTTTCTGAAATTGATTTCTACGCGTCTCTATTTCAACTACTTTCTGGCTGCGGTAAACTCACACACACACACACACACACACACACACACTGTACATGCAGTACACTGTTTGGTTCTGGTTTTGCTTGTGTCAACTAACCAACAGAAAGTTGAATTGACACTGTGGGTTATTGCTGCATTGATTTATTGCTGGGCTCCTGAGATTTGCCCTTGTGGTCTGCTTTTGCCTCATATTTTTTATTTATATTGACTTGACTGGGACTACGACAACCGACGACGCAGAACTACATATTTAGTCAGACGTGACTCCGACTTGCAGTGACCTCCTTCAGCAAGTGACTCAATTATCAACACAAATTGGCACACCCCTGTTTTTCCAAACCACTGAAACAAGCAAATAACTCTATCTCTTAAATGTCTTACCCATCTTTAACACGCCAGCAGCGGTGGTAATGGCTTTGGCACAGAAAAGGACTTTGGGATTTGTTCATGCACTCGGAGCAATCCACGTTCTTGGACGTATTTTCACACAAACCACAATGACCCGACGTTGGAACGAGATGCTAACCAAATACCCGAAGCTGGTGGGAGACAAACCAAATACTGGACATGGCTTATTGAGTGCTTCGTTTCACTGGACCCCTCGCCACAGGGTGAAGCGGTTATTCAAAGTGGCTCCGATGGACAGAATAATCGGCCAGCTGGAGGTGAGGTGTCGAGTCCTCATGGATGCACCAATAAAACCACAAGGAGAAACTCTAAAATGCAATAAAAACTTTATTAAAAGGAGGCTTTCAAGAGAAATTGGTTTATCTCACATGGTAAATAATTCATCATCATACAGAGACACTAAAGGATATCAAGGAAGTTCTGACACTAATGGTACAGTCAATGGAGCACCTGCACAGGGATGTATGGAAACTGACACAAAGTGTGGACTGAATGTCACGATGATGATGATGAACCATTAAAGCCAAGTTCCACCGAGAAGTCGCCAGCAACGCTTTGGTTTGAGATGAGGATCGATCTGAAAGGCTGCAGTGACATAACATACTTTCCCCTTGTGGGTATTTAAAACCGCTAAACCCAGCACTCAGCTAATCAGATATACACTAAGGCTCCAGGAATGTACTTTTTATTGTTGAATACAGGAAGGGAAAGTGCAACCCAGTGCAAGTTAATCTCTCACAAGCGGTCCTACAGGAGACAAAATGCTAGAATAAATACACAACTTTCAAACAACCGATAACCGATGACGGATAACGGACTTCTAAACGCTGGCAATGTCTGGGGGTCTTCGATTTATAATCCTTGCTCATCCCCGACTGTCGCTGCCTTAAGTAGAGATATTGAGTTTATCACATTTGGGACATTGTTGTATAGCAGCGGAGCTAATAATTAGCAGCGGCGCTGTTCAGCTGTTGAATGCATATGAACGCTGCTTAATGTCCATGTCCTCCAGAGAATATTTCAATTCTTAAAGGAACAGCAGGGAAACTGAAGGTGTCCCTGCATCAAGTAACTGTTAACTCAACCACTTCATTCAGCATAAAGGAGGACCTCATCACACTCCTTCCCAAAGCCCTGTACCAACTCTACACCCCCTGCCAGTTTTAGGACGCAACATTTGGATTTGATATCCTGAGACTGCTAAACCTGGTCTGCTAAATGTAAATGTCCCCGCTGTGGGACTAATAAAGGATTTCTGATTCTCATTCTGCTGGACACAGCTGAGTTTGGATGTTGGATACGCCAAATGGTCGTTTCTGTACATTTGAACTGTGATCTTAAATGTTATCATTTTTCATTTTGTGTTTATTTTTTTTTTGTGGGTTCTGCAGTATATCTATATATGTGGACTTTTGTATTTTGGTGTCATATTGTTTGTGCAGAACTGGATTGTGGGAAGTCTTTCCGGCCGGGTGTATTGAAATATTGGCATCGGCATATTGTTGGGTTTGGTGCTGCTCGTGTCTAAAACCATTTGGAGTTTGAAATCTGTTGCCTCATTGCTGTGTTGACTTGTTTTGTGTTCCATTGCTAAGATGTGACATACGCATGCACACACAAACAACACACTTTGCCGCATTGCTGTGTTGATATTTTTCCATTGCTGAGATTAGTCATTGTGCTGCTCTTGCTATTTTCTCATATGTCAATTGAAACTTGAAATCGGTTTGTCTCGTTGCTATTTGGACTTGTTGCTGTGGGTTTTTTTTTTTTATTGCTGAGATTTGACATTTACTCACACACACACACACACACACACACACACTCTACTATCTTGGTTGTGGCTTTGCTTGTGTCAACAACAAACCAACTATTGTCTGTTTGCCTCATTGCTGCGTTGATATTTTTCCATTGCTGAGATGCTATTTTCTCATATCTTATGGGGTTTGTCCAGGCATTTATGATTTTGTCAAATGTGATTAGCAGCACTGAACCAGTGACTGTCAACCCTCAATGCTCTGCCTTGTGCGGTTATTTTCATTTGTCAGGATATCTCATCGCTTCTTATTCCTTTTTAATTATTGCCATCCAAGAAAGCTAATCGGTGACAACATTGGATTGTCGTTGCTAAGCCTATCAGTGTGTCCTGAAAACTTATCAGCCTAACCATTATTGACGAGCAGATTCTCCTGTGTGCTCCAATCCCCTCACCCTGTTTTTGGGTTCAGACACTTAAATCCATAATCTATCACCCAAATGTCTCCACCATAAGTGGACAGTTAAACAAACACATTATGCACAGTCCTGTTGATAAAGTGCAACAAAAGCTTTGTCTTTTTTTGCACCGAAACTCAATGAGCTGCCCTGTGAGTTGTAGGAAAAAGGATTGTTGAAGCAGTTTCCTTTTCAGTCCTGGATTCTGGGGATGTCATCCATAATCATGCGTTCACCCTGAGGGCTTTAGATCCTGTTTACTATTCCGTTCTTGTGTTCATTAATGGAGATCATTACAACACTCGCCACTATTTTGCACGCTAAGGTCAGTTGGCCTTCCCACTTAGATGTAATAACCGCAGTACTTATTTATCTTCAAAGCCCTTGCTGTAAAATTTCTCTCAATTGAAATTTTTGCCACGATGGAAGGTACTGAACTCTTGCCAGTGATTTTGGAAGTACTGCTTTACTGTTATGAAATGATGAAATAATAAGCATTTTCAACGTTTATTGTACTCATCGTTTATATTTGGTAATCATTACGTCAACTATAATGCAGGTTTGTGTAATTCTCAGTCTTTTAACTGAAAATAGCCACTCGTGTGACTTATGGTACCAAGCACTTGAAGAAGATGAAGAAAGGAGCGACATGAGACATGTTCTCGGTCTTTAGCTCCGTCAGTGAATAGAAGCAGAACATCTTTTAAAAAAACTAAAACATCCTCATGACTATTAGGCACAGCTAAGGCAATTTATAGCAACCGTGATGTCATTCATTTGCACCTAAACAATGTCAATTGCAGTGATATTTCAAATATTGCCATCCAATTTTATGAAAGGTAATCAAATCATTTTTTTTTAATGGCACCTTTTTGTATATGCACAAATCATCCACGCACAGATATTGACTAACAACTTGACTAAAATGAAGTGTTGGATATTAAATTGTTTTTCATTTCCACGTCCCTATACTTGAATTATGCTGATTATTATGTATATGTATAGGGTCGCTATTTAACTATGTGTCAGCGTCTGTGTGAATATACTGACAATATGAGGTTTGCCGAGTGTCAGGTTCATCAATTACCTTTTCTTCTTGAGTAAATTAAGGCTGCTGTAAGGGCAAAGAAACGTATAATACATCAGGAGAATCATTTTCATCTTGATATATTCCAACAATGTCATGGCCTGAAAATGTGCTCTGCTAATTACAATCTTCAACTTCATGTCCTTGTGAAATGTACTATGAATTCTCCTTCATTTCAAAATGGGAACAGCTTTGAATAAGAGCTGTCATTTTAACAAGGCTCCAATAGTCAAACATGTTCTTTGTGTTGCTTGTAAATCCTTGGGCCGTTATGAAAGCTGCAGGAAAAAACTCAAAGCAAAAGCAAACCGCCGCAGCCAGTTGTGACAGACACGGCTCCTTTATCTTTCCTGCGTGTCGTTCGATTGAATCATCATTTTTTTTTTCTTTTTTGTCAATGAGTACTACTTAAATATCTCAGAATTATTACGTATTGCTTCAGGGTCGATGGGCTTGCGCTGAATCTGGCTCTGAACTTCAGAATGACATCATGGCTGTATAAAGAGATGTGGGTACAGAGGTGGAGGCGGCTTCCTGTTAATTCCTATGAAAGTTGGTCAGTGGCGCATGAAGCTGAAAACCTTTGACTTCAGAGTATGAAATGACTCGTATCTTCTGCATCCATGGGGCCCACAGAGGGGTTTCCTCTAACCCCGCCTCCTAACAGCTCGGCCTCGACTCATTCACACGAATGGAGGAAGGAAAATGAATGGATTCGGCTTTTAGTGCATTTTAGTACAACTTTTAGGACCTAATTATTTAAATTTGGGCTATTTGTGTTCGTACTCACTTAAGATAATCACGAGGCGGACCTGGACGTTGTAATACCAGTCTGACCACTATGTCAAATTGACATTAAATCCTGGTGGCTTGGGTTAGACACAGTGGGATATTGTCTCCATTTTCTTTATTTAACTTGTGTATTGATGACTTGGAAAAATAGGATTTATGCATTAATGAAATGTGCCAAAAGCTGCAATGTGTATATCAAAATTGTGGCCAGTTTTGGTTTGAGATAGTTGCATTTGTACCTAATCATCATACTCTTTCTTAAATGATAATTTCTTTCACTATAGTAGAACATTGCATGCACCAAAGGGGATAAACGGGCAGGAACAAAGCAGAACATTTGAGGGAGAGTTTGACTGGGAGATTTTATATGATGCATTCTGTTTAGAAATCCTAAAACTATGAGTGAGTTAAGTTTGGGTATAAAAACTAGAAAAATGTTTTTTTACACCTGGATGACATTTCATTGTTTTGACTGTTTTCTGTCTTTGGGAGATATAGTTCATCTCCACAGGTATTAATTATGTCCTAGACTGTAATAATGAATGAAAGAATGGATTATTGCATCAAATGTAATTTGTTATAAATGGTGCTATTAAAATCACTGCATTTACAAGAAAAGCAGCAAATTCAATATCTTGAATGTAATTTTGTGGCGACTCAAAGTCAGTTTGTGATCCTGAACAGAAATACAGATTTAATGTATTTATAACACAGGACTTTAATGCCCTAAACTAAATAGTTTCTTTTTTCAAGTGTGGCATTAATCAGATTTAAATAAAATCATCCCACAGTAAGTGCAATATGAATGGCTGAATATCCCAAACATTGACAACCTTTTGCCTCTTTGGATCGTAAAGAGTTGCTGCCATTTTGGATAATATACAGTATTATGCAACACATGGATGTTGTCCTCTAACGCCACTTAACTGCAGGCGTAGTTCACATATTTGTTGGAAGTTGTAGTCTCTTGTGTCTGGCAGTTGTTTGGCATGTAGTTCTTCTGAATGACAGCTGTATGATATAATTAACTTGATGCTAAGAGAGGAGGTTTTTAAAGCTTCCACATATAGTGTTTTATGTTGAGCATCAAATGTTAATGCTCTTCAGTAAAGCAAGAGAAAACGTTAAACGTTAAATATAAGTCACGAGTTCACACTTAAAAAGTATACAAAGTTTGAAAGCATGAAGTCCATGTAAAGATGTAATTTGTATTTATGTCGCTTTATTGGCAAACTACTATGAACATAATTGTAGAAGACCATCTATAGCTCTACACAGTTCCTCACAGTTCACCCATCACGCTCCGTGAGACCTTTTTTGGTGACATTTTGTTTGTTTTGTATGAATTAAATAATCCCTAAAACCAAAACTCTTTTCCTGGAGATATCTAATAAGAACTGGGAGTCGGGTAGGTTAATCTTTTCTTCTTTTTCGGTTCTGTTCCACAAAAGTCAACAGTGTTATCGTTTATTAAGTCCCCACTTACTGTAATCTGTTGATCTGCCCATAGGGGAAAGGATTTAAATTCAAAGGCAGGTGAGAAAACCATAATTCAGGGACGGAGGTTTAAGAGGTCATGTTACGAAAACCCTCAGACTTCATACCTTTTTTAGAATATTCTGTGACAAAAAGTTCCCCTCAACAAGAACTTTTGACCATATTTAGACATGTAATCAACCTTGTTGTAAATGCAGCTGTAGACATGCACCTTATTCACAAAGTCTGATAAAAGGAAGCCAGACAATTCATTAATCTTGCTTAACTTACAAGAACACTAAAGACAAGGGGAGGTGGGGCCAGTTATTAAACCATATGAAATACACTTTTCTTTTACTGTACGCTTTGTGTGTATTGATCAAATTTGTTTGATTTGAATGGTGCTAATAATTGAGGGGTCACACACACAGCAATACGTCATATGTTGAGCTGCCTTTGAGCATCATCTCTGACATCACCATGCTGGTTCCCTGACTCTCTGTGTAGGAGTATTTCCCCCTGTTCCTCTTCTTGGTTGTGTTTAGTAGTAATGTAATTCATGTGGTCCGTGCTTGTTAAATGTTAGGCGTGGCTGGGCCCTTGTTCGGCGGCTCCTTTCCCGTTTTGAAAGGGTATCCGGTCACTGGAGGTGGCTGGTGGCTGACCTCTAGCTGTAGAACATGAGGCCTGTTCATCCTCCACGTGATGGTTTGACGTGTCTTGCTCAGCAGTGATGACGGAGGATGATGACCTCTTCATACTCCTGAGATGAGATGATCACCTCTTCTCCAGAGACCACATCCTCACTGAAAGTCACGGTAGGTGTAACCTCCTCCGTGGGTGGTAGCACGACCCTTTCTGTCGTGATGTGTGGTGCGTACCACATCAGGGATTATGTTCTTGTTATCCCTGTGCCCCTGAATCCAGCCTTGGCATTTTCAACTGACGGAGAAGAACTCTGTTTGAGGCAGCTTTTGTCACGCCGTCCTCCTTGTCCACTCTCGCCCCTCCTCTTTATAATTGTGTTTGAAACTTTCAAAGTGCTTTGTCAGCAGGCTGGAGTGCATGTGTGGTGTGACATGGTTAGACCATTACATGCACATTTTTGGCTTTCATTAGTTGTGTGAAGTCCAAGGATGGAGGAGCATATTTGTGTTGGACCTTGTCCAGGAACCGGTTGCTGAGTCTATTGCCAGAGACCCTCACAACAGGGCAACCATAAAGCCACTCACACCTTTTAGTCGCTTTCCTTTTTTAAAGATGATCATTGTGAGACTAAATGTTCCCACTACATTGAAGACTTCAAGGACTGAGGTGCTCCTTTCTCCCCAGCAGCTCCTCTATGCAGGACTTACCCATCTCCCCATGCACACATGTGGAGCAAAACGGATCTTGCAGGCCAGACTCGTAGCAATTCCAACAATGTGATGATTCAAGTTGCTCCAGCAGGTTTTCATATTGTTGAAACTACCTTCCCACCACCTCAGGGTTCAGCCCTGCTGCTCTTGCTGCTGAAAGACCCTCTGGTTTCTTAATGCCGAGGTCTGGATTCTGTTTTAAAAAATATAACTGAAACCAGTGATACCCAGGAGTTCCTTTTACTTTAGGCTAGCCTTTGATATTATTGGCCTTTGCATAATTAAACACAATTGCCTGGATGTCTCTTTCGGGAAGGAAAGAGGAGCTTGATGAGACTGACGTGTTCGTTCTCAAATTCCTCTGACAGTTATTGCTTCTTCCCAGATGCATAGCCAGAGCGAGCTACCTTTGCAAAGTGGTCTTGGAATGTTCAGCACGTGCGTGTCCCATTTTAGCTATCTTGTTAAGCTTAAATGGACCAGTACCTGCCTGGGTTGGCGCCTTGGATTTCATTCTGAGTGATTATGAATGGGCCTATAATAGGAAATTGCACTAAGCATCTCTGTACATATATGCTCATATTATGTTATATCGGGGCTTGGCTTGCTATGACAAAACCTTCCTTTTGAAAAGGTGGCGAGGTCTAATGAAGTTTGAGAACCACTGGTGTAGCTGTTCCTGCTGCAGCTGGCCACAAGCTGACTTGCATCGTATCTACTCCCTGGTTTTAAAGCTCCCATGGTCCGAACCCAGATTCTGCCGTTTCCTGCTGTGCCCCCTGACAGTTTGCAGAAGCAATACACAGAAAAGTCATTTGCTGTGTATTTTCTGGATTATATTTAAAGAGCTGGCTACTTCTATCCGTTGTGGTTCCATAATTTGAAACCTTTGACTAAAAGTAGGGGGGGGGGTCACAACTCCCAATCCACTGCAGCAAAATGTATGTCATTTTCTATTTTCAGTGAGACTCTCCATTTAGTTTGCAAAATGATAGGACTATGATGTGGAAGCCCGCTGTGCTCACATTGAATTGAGTCCTCTTTGAAAGACTCAGAGTTGTCCTGTAGACAGTATAGAATTATTATGTCAGTATGCACAGTCATGAATAGCTATCTAATTTTGTGAAGGAAAGTCACAACAGCCCCACAACCCCCCAGGCTTTTGGGAATATGAGCAAATGCATGATAATGAGGTAACTTGTAGCTGAACTGTGACTATTGACTAAGAGCATAGTGACTCCTCTGTGTTTTCAGGCAGGAGGCACGTTGTACACAAGGGCCTCCTGTGATTCAGTTGTAGCAACTGCCCTGATTCACCATATCATTTTTTTTCAGCCTGTGATTAAGCCTCCCACTCTCACCCAGCAGGTGTGTCCATGGATGTGTCACCCACCTGCTGGCTTTGGCCCAGGGGCTGAAAAAAAGCTGAATTGTTCACCAGGTAGGCACACATCCGAGGCAGAGGTACAACATATTTCACCCATATTCACCCCCGATGCTCTGATGTTAAACACTGATGCCCTCAATGATATAACCATCGTACATTTCAATAAGTGCTAATGAAATCCTCCATTGTCAAGGTGGGAAAGTACTATAATAGAAGCTGTGCCTGTTCTTCTTGCATTATAAGGTGTGCAGCATTGAGCATATTGCATTTAACAGGGAATTTTACAACTCAATGTGCTGTTGAAATTAGGGCAAAAATCTGGCGATACGATGCGTTTATGACGGTTGGGAACCGGCACTCTGTTTCACATTGGAAGCAAATCCAATACGTCAAACACCAGGATCCCATAAAAACATTCATTCTGTTCGACCTTTTTGTTCCTTAACAACTAGACAGCACTTTTTCTGGACGTCGCTGCGTAAAGTGATACGTATTATTTTTATTTTGTCTCGGCATGGGGAGGTTAAAAAGAGTTGTGAGCACAGGAGTCTGGAAAAGGCTGTGTGCTATGTACCACTGGTTTTCTTCTCTGCTCTGAAGGAGCTGTTTCCTGGAGAAGTGAAGCCTGTCTGTCTTCATGCTCCACTCTCGTACCCAGGACTGTAAGACAGACACGGCACAGAGCCGAGCTCAGTTACGGTGCTCGTGAAGCAAGCTCTGCAACGTCATTAATTAACTTTTGCGAGAAATGGCTGATTTTATTTACTGGCCCGACATATGTTGGACCCGTTCTACGTCATGTCGGCAGGTTTCATTGTTACACTTACAGTAAGAGAGACACAACCAAATCAAACTGTATGAAATGAATGTAAAGGCTCCATAAACCTGTAGTGAATACGAATTGTATAAAGGTTTTTATAGATACCTGCAAAATAAGCATGTGAACTGTTTTTCCTCAAAGAATCAAAATCAAGAACTGTTTGGAACCGGAATCAATGAGCAGAAACTAATAAAAATAATCATGATACAGGGGTAATTCAATATGTTGTGATACTGTAAACAAGGCCATATAATGTATTGCTATGTTTTTCATTCTAATTTTAGGTAATAAGGACACCTTGCCATATGCATAAAATCTGAGTGAAAATAGTCTTTAGAACAGTGGGATCTGCATTTACGACCCTGTAACTTCCAACATCATAGATCCACATTTTTGAGAATGAAACTATTGTGACACGATACTGTATCGATATTTTCTTACAGCCTTATTTGAAATGTTAGCTTTTTATAACACTCTTTATCTTGCCTTTTTGTTGTTAAGTACATAACACCTTAGACGCAAACCAAGGGTGATTACTGTAGATGGAAGCATTACTGCAGGTATTACTGCTGTTTGACAGTGACAGAGGCAGGAAAGAGGGGATGTAACAGGACGTTAGCCAACCATGATTAGCTTAGTAAGCATGTGTGGGCAGGTACATGTTATAGATAAGCCACATACACTATCTTTATTGTCGACAACTGAAACTGGAGGTTGTTGAAGCTGATTCGCCAGATTCTTACCAAATGAATTCCTTCATATCAGCATCGTTAGCTTATCTTAATTACTACACTGGCCCTTGTTTATTTTGAAACCAAGATTTGAAGTCGATGCAAAGCGACGAGGCGAAGCAAAGAGACGTGAATTTGCTCTAGACAAAGGTGTTCAATAGATTTTTAAAATGGCTTTATTACTTCTGCAGTAGTTTCTTTAAGTACCTTTTTTAGGGTTCCAAGGCCCGAAAAATGCTCAGTAGAGGTCGCCACACAGGCCTGGTGGCTATAAATCAATGACAGTTTGTCTTGAAATCACCAAACTTGTTGAAAAATGGCCCTAAAATGTTTTAGAAAGTTGGGGCCTGTATATTTGTCTTCTTGACTGGGATAATCAATGCTCTTCCCTTTTTTAATCTACCCACAACCGACCCCTTGATCAGTTGCTCTTGTGTGAAGAACTTTGCTTTTCACATTCAGGTCAGCGTATCTACACACTCTGACTCTGCAGGTCGACGGAGCGGCCCAACAGTGCAGAGCCCACCTGTGTTTTCAGATAAAGACGATTGGATTTCTATTGTGAAGATCATGTATCACAGGGGTTACATGTTTTAACAGTGCCATAAAAGTAAGCTCTTGGTAAGAATAAACAAGCACAAAGAGAAATTATTGATCTGGGTCAAGCTCTCACAATAGGAATTTCCAAATGGAACTGCCAGTCACCGGGTTTTAATATTCATGCACCTTCTTGTAATTGCCAAATCCAGTCAAATGTCAGTGTTTCACAGCAGAGGCACAATCCCACATGTGGTAAGCATCCAAATGGGAGAACACAAACAGACAAACAAACATGAAAAGGCGTATTGGTTATGTATGAGTTCCATGGACCGCTTATACTGGCACCCATGGGAGAACAGCCTGGGTCCGGTGAGAAACACTAACCAGAGGCAGCAGGGAAAGGTGTTCTATCATTGCCGTTATGAATTTTTCCTCCGTTTCCAGATGTTCTTGCGATATGGTATCCGCTCTCAACTGTCCGCCTGTCAAAATACAGGAGCGTCTGTATTCTGCTGATCACTCCTCTTTTATTCTCTGTACCTTACCATCGTGTCACCTGTTGAGTTACAGAGACAAATGGAGCTATGCTAAAGTTCTTTTCCCTTCCTTCTGGATGCCAGACTACTAAAGAGAGCTCTTGGAGCTTCTCCATCACAGCTGTGGGAGCAGGTGGTGGGAAGAAGCCCAGGGGAAGGGAGGGTGGAGCAGACCTGGTACCGCAGGTACTGCCGCTGTCGGGCCAAAATTACTGGCACGAAGACGTTTCCTCTGATGACTCCATACTTGGGTTTTTCATATCTGTTTTTCTCATAACTAACAAAATCCAAATGGTGGCATTCAATCACGCTATAGCAGTTTAGGTGTTACGAATATTGATCGTAAAATGTATTTGTACTGTACTGCTCTGCACAGCGAAGGACCAGCCCAGTATTTTGCACATTTAATCCATTTACTACAAGTGATGTCTTCATTGCTGCTGATCATTTTTGAAAGGGCACTCTATGCGTTTGTCTATTATTGTTGTTGTTATTACTGTATGTTTAGCATCATTATTATTTGTGTATTACTTATTAGGCTTGGCTGTAGCAGCATGGCTCTTGGATAACAATTTTGGCTAATCGGCCGACCATTTGGGTCAAGAGTGAAATGCATAATGATGCAATTTAATTGCAATGGAATTTGGTACAGATGCATGTTCCCCACAGAATGCATAGAGAGATCTGGCCAAAAGGTCAGTTTTTCCAATGCTTTCTTGTAAACAAATACCTTCACGACTAACTGCAAGATGAATTGCATCGCTGTCAGCCTCAGCTGTGCATTGTGAGTTTGCGTATATCATGTGGAACAAGGTCGTAGTCATTGGAAACATGTTAGCATGACAACGGCTGCTCTTTTTACATTAACTTCAGTACAACTGCTAAGGAGCATTCATCCATCTCGTTTTATGCTTTGCAGCCTCACAGAGCCGTGTAGTGCTCCGTCCTTCCTTCCTCCTTCCTTCCTCCGTCCTTCCTTCCTCCGTCCTTCCTTCCTCCGTCCTTCCTCCGTCCTTCCTCCGTCCTTCCTTCCTCCGTCCTTCCTTCCAGGGAGCCACTGCTTCCCATTTACTTTACTACAATAGGAACATCAACTTGCAAAGACACTTTTAAAACCCTTTTTCTCAAGTTAGGTAACCAATCACAGTGTGCTGTTAGGTTTGTATGTATGTAACTTTGAAGTCTTTGCTTCGTTTTGTGGATTTTTATTATGTACTGCAATAAATAGGGAAAAAAAATGGCTGCCTGAATGTAGAAATCATATGTATATAATACACTGTAGTCTGCCTTAAAATAAGGATGTCTCTTTCACTACACAATGGCCAATTTAAAGGAGCCGACTCATGTCATCCGTTTCAACCATAAAATCTCTAAAAATTAGTTGACGATCCCAGTAGTACTGTAAAAAAAAAAAATAATTAAATAAAAAAGTCTTCTCCACGTGTGTTCAAGACAACACGCAGCACATACCTGTACCTGTACTTGTACCTGTACTTGTACCTGTACCTGTACTTGTACCTGTACTTGTACCTGTACTTGTACCTGTACCTGTACTTGTACCTGTACTTGTACCTGTAC
>CALSBV010010214.1:9498889-9530270 GCA_943590825.1 Bovichtus diacanthus | reverse complement strand
ACACACACACACACACACACACACAGACACACACAGACACACACAGGTGCAGTAACTAAACTTTGAGACTTTGGGGAAGCAGTCAGAAGCTCAGGATCTGTCTTTCTGGCTGACCTGTTTCGGTCGGGAGTCATGTGCACCACAAAGCATGGTATTCACTGCTTAATTTAGCAATCACAGTGCAGTGGAAGACTCTTTGCAGAATTGTGAGACAGCATCTGTCTCGTTTAAAGACTGGATCTGAGGATAATATTATGCACAGATTCTGGTCTTCCCACTGGGCACCAGGATGTGCATGATGCAGGAACATCACGGCCTGATTAACCAGTTAGGGCGTATCGGGGCAAAATTAGCTTTTGTGCACCTACTGTATTAACCTCCCACCCTCATCCTACAGCCCTCTGTCAGTGGGCCCATCGCCTCCAAAGTCTCATTAACTTCGGTGCAAACAGAAGTCTTTACTTTGCAGCTTCATTAAATAACATAATTAAGGAATTTCACCATGTAAGTTTTCTGTTTTCACACTGAGCTCCTTTTTAAAACAGAGCTTCAAGATTAGGTAATAAAGCAGGACATGAGGTCATGTTGTGTTTTAAACTCATTTGAAATGTATCAAATTAAAGACCCATTAACATGCATTGAAACTCGGAGCCCCCCGTGGGCCGGTGGCGCTCTTTGCTTGTTTGGTGATCCAGCTTTCAGTGGCATAAATCCACACATAAATGCTCCAACATTGTTCTACCTCACAATTGTCTGATCCAACTTGTGTTCCTGGAGCTGAAGTGTTGTAATTCCGTATACCCATTTCCCTCTCACCCTGCATTTCACCTTTTCCTTCAGTTAGCAATTTCCTGTAGTTCCCAGGAATGGCTTTTAACAGTCTCCAACAAAAGGCTTCTCTGCGCTGTAAACATGTAGGTGGAGAGAGCGACAGCAGCGGTGCTGTAAGTCTCAGTAAACCAAAGAGGGAGACGGAGGAAGAAAAGTTCTTGTTTTGACTATTCAACACGAGCACAAAATGGTGATTCTTGAATGCGCTGACACCAAAACCTGATATTAACTGTTTATGTCTTTGATTTCTTAAAAGAAATCTGCTATCAAACAAAGTACATGGCCAAAAGTATATGGACACCTACATATCACACCCGTAAGTGATTGTTGAACATACAATTTAAAAAAACGTGGCGATTTGATATACAGCTATGTCAGTCTTCACTCTGATGGGAAGGCTTTGCACAATATGCTGGAAGCTGGCTGCAGGGATTGGCTCCCATTCAGCCACAAAAGCTTTAGTGAGATTGGGCACTGATGTTGGGTGAGAAGGCCTGGCTCGCAGTCAGCATTTTAGTAAATCCCAAAGTTGGGTTGCATAGGGTTGATGTCAGGGCCCTTTGCAGGCCATTCAAGTTCTTCTACACCAATTTGGGGAAAGCTTGCTTTGTGCATGAGGGTATAGTCATGCACACTTGGATGTCATGATACCAGACATTTAGCAGTCGATACCCATACCAGTTAAACTCCAAGATTCTGAATCCAATTCGATACCACGGTAAAAGACAAAACAATAAATCCCATATACTTCAACATACACTTCTTTTTTACCGTTTACATACTGGTATTTGTTAAGAATTTAAACAGGTTATAATTCCCTCTCTAATATCTATTTCATATTGCTGTGAAACATATTTATTTAAGTTTCTCGCAGAAAATTACTACGTTTTTATAAGACTACATTTGAACACATCCCAACAGTCATTTTTACTGACTAGAGCTTGAAGCTGACAGCTAACGTTAACAGCTAATTGATTTCTCATAATTGTAACTAAAGGGTCCAAACCATGACAAGAGTATCCTTACACGATGACATATCACCATATCATTAATGCATTGACCTGTTCAGTCCCTGAAAATATATACAACATCACAGCGTCACCAAATTTGGATATGAAAATAATTGTTACAAAGCAAAGACGGATGACAACAACAGCCCTTATACCCATCAGCTTCAACCAATCGCAGCATCTCACACACTGTTTGATACTGTCATTGGGTCATGAGGTTAATGATTTTGTGCTTTGTCAAATCAGATTTATTATCTGAGCATGGATTAATTTGTCAGTATTGTGCGGTCCATTAAAGCACTACCAAGCAAAGCCTTAATTACAAGAACGTTAATTGCAGTGATTACCGGTCTCCTCTTGAGGCGTTGTGAATGGGCGGAGGAACAGAAATTCGGCACAAAGTTTTGGGAGTGACGGAAATTAAGCGTTCGGAGAAGTCACACACTGCGACAGTATGTGGAGCCTCGCACTCTTCCTCCAAGATGTGATTTCCTTAATCTCTGTGGATAGCCTGAACAAAATGACTGAGTGATTTCTCAAGTGTTGTTCACAAAGATAATGTTCTGTGCGGAAAATCTCAACAAATTAAATTATTCCTACTGAGGGAGTATGGTATCTGGAAGCGAGTGAAGCCACAATCTCATGGAAGAGACGGAAAGAAAACCCGAACACACAGTCGGCTCTGAAGGCAGCGCGAGTGTTTGTTTGTCTGTGACACTGATATGCATACGCAATCGGATGAAAGACGGGTAGACTGCTTTTGGACTTGAGGGCAGAGCTGAGATACAGACGCCAGAAGCACATTACCTTATCTCACTCTGTTCAACGTTGTCTTCCTGTGGGCTGTTTCCCACATAATAATGCTTCTCTGCCCCAACGTTTTGCAGGTAAAGCTGAAAGCACAATCGGTGGTGTTGTTGTTAAGCTGGTATTTGCTTTTCGTATAGCCCCAGTGGATCAGAAATTGATTTAGAAACTCAGCAGCGTCCTATAATTTAGTAGCGGTGTCCATTAAGGAGTAAAAATCAAATTTCTGCTGGTTGGAAGGATTCATCTGGATCAGGACAAGAAATGAAGAACTGGATAGAAGCCATTTAATATATATTTAAAGGATATGTTATGATCAGACAATAAGGACTGAACAGTGCAGTCAGGTATGCTTCAAGGTATTTCGTCCACTTAGGAACAGAAAACATCCAATACAATATTCCCTCTAGGTATTGATACAGTCAGGACTTTATTGATCCTACTACTCTCATTGACGACTTATTGGTTCGGTTCTTGATCAAAACTCAAACTTGTTTTTTTTCATGACCTATACAATTGCTTCAAAAAAACAGGACTAGAATTTATTTATACTTTAAATATAACTAAATGTTGTTTCTAGAGCAGCTGCAGTAATAACAGCAAAGGCACTAGATAAACTCAATAATATCTCACCGCAAACAAATCTAAAATGTCACTTAATGCTCCTGACTGAAGAACGGCGTCAGTGTCGTCCTTCCGTCCTCTGACCTCCTCGCTGAGTAAGTCAATAACTGTTGGTTTGCAAGTGACACCATTAATATCACACATTCATTTAACCCATTGTTGATATTAAAGCGCCAACGAGGTTGCTGCATCAAGATGCACCAATAATGGTTTTATATCTGCATCAGAGCGTCTGAATGACTCGAACGCTTTCACAGTGGGAAGCTGCATTTTTCACTTGTCATGCAGGGAACATGTATAGAAAAGCTTTCATCTCATTCACAGTTCCCTTGGGCAACACACTGACCGAGTCGTGTGTGTCAGAGACAGAAATGTGCGTTGTGCAATAATCTACAAGTTCGGCAGGGCGCTGTGCTTCCTCAGACTTCCTCTGACCAATCTGGCCCTTTTTCTTCATTTTGAAGTGAGAGCAGCTAGTCTTAAGCTTGATTCCCAGCTTGTGCGGAATACATATTGATTCAGGCCTTGTGAAGCCATCCATCTTACACCAACGGGCTTGGCTTCCCGAGCTTGCTGCTTGTATTTTAAGCAGTTGATAGCTATCGCATAACATATAACAAATCGATTGTGGACAGCGTTATGGAATATAATTCACGGCTTTGAGTGCAGCCAACAGTTAGCTATAATTAAGCAGGCTTATGTGTAGATTGATGGCTGGTGTGCTCACGACCCCCTGAGATAAGTGGAGACTGATGTGTGGGGTGGTTTGGGGGGTAGACAGTGCACGGGGAGGTCCGATTTTTCCTCAGTGGAAAACATGTCTGTTACATTTAATTGGCAGGTTGCATGTTTGACTGCAGACGTGTATGTGTGTGTGTGCGTGTGTGTGTTATAAATAGGTAAAGATTAAAGGTACTCCGTGTAGTGTTTGTCCACTGTGTGGTGCTGCAGAGCAGTGTTTTAAAAGGTACTCACCCTGTATTACTTTTTATTTTATTTTATTGTTGAATATAAAGCATCTTCCAACTAGAAACACCGGAAGGTTGTGGGTTCAATACCAGAGGCTGCCACCATTGTGTCCATGAGTTGCTCCGGGGGGGACTGTCCCTGTTCCTGTAGGTAGTTCACTGTAAGTCGCTCTGGATAAAAGCGTCTGCTAAGTGACAAATAATAATAAAAGACGTCAAAATGCTCGGTGGAACGTTTGGTGAGAATAATCTGTGGGTTTGTAAGTACGACAGATATGTTTCACATTAGTCATTTTAGTTCCATTATCAATGCAAACATATTGATTTTTGCAGCTTTAACAGCAACAACTACTTCTCAAAATGCACTAAACCATAGTGTGCGAGTACAACAAAGAAGTTTTCTATCTGAGAAATCTCTTCTAATGCACCAGTGAATAGTCCAGCAGAGTGAGGCCGAGCCACAGGGAGCGCTCGCTGGGTTCGAACGCCAATGCTTTAATGTTTAAATGCTCCGGGAAGCACATGCTCCATCACAGCGCAGGGTCACCGCGGACACTGGAGCAGCTGGATACCCTCAGGTATTGGGCCCAACTCATTCTGGTGATTAATATAATCTTATAATTAAAAAAGGATAGCCATACATAAACCCAGGCACCTGTAAGTGTAGATAAGCATTCTTGCATACATGCTCACTGTGCCAGTGCACTGCCATGTTTAAGCAGATGCATGCGTTAAATAAAATAAATACAGTTTTTTAACAAACTTTAGTTCACGTGTATCATGGCACTGAGACGCATGGGTACTGTAGTTATTAATTGAGAAAATATTTGTTATTCGCAGCCCAAACTGTAGTGTTTAGTGGTACTGAACATAGCAAACCGAAGAAAAACAAACATGATTTCTCATTTGGAATATGTATGATTTGTGGCAGTAACTTCACCCTGGAGAAAAATAAATTATCCAGGAGACGCACGTGTTAAGAAACATAATGAGGTTAAAGGTAAGAATCTGCATTATTGGCAGAAAATATAAAATGAACCAGCTGTAAGATATCATCATAAATGCTGAGCCTTCAAAACACTCATCAGCTCCTGCAGCAAGGATTAAACAACACAAGCTGATGGATGTTTTAAATACCAGACACAGGACAACATGACAAAAAATGCAACATTTTACCTAATGTCTGTGTTTTTCGCGATACATCAGCACAACAGATATGAAGGATGTATGGGCTGCGATGTTTTAAATGTAATGACTGTAAGTGTGGGCGCCAAGCAGGAGCCTAAAATGTGAGTTTCACCACCTTGTGCTGCTTTTTTTATACTGAGTGGCTTCATTTTACATGATGGGCTACTTTGATGAAGTTTTTAGCAGAGAGATTGCTGGTCTCTTCATCAAAGCGCAACAGTGTAAGTGCTTCTTTCTGCTGCGCGTTGACCCTGAGTTACAGGCCCCGCGAACATCTGACACAACTTTTTGTTTTGGCTTCTGCCGTTCCTTTCAACTAACACCGAGAGATGCCCTGATGTGTGTTCTGTCAGCCTGTCTGCTGTTTACCTTCTGTGCGGCGTTCGCATGGGAAAGACCAAACGGCAATCTACAAAAGCACACTGTGGCAAACTGTCAGGGTTGAAACTTGTCCTGCTATTCTCCCCTCCGTATCAAAAAAGCTGTGCTACTCTCTTTGATGTGCCGGCACCTCGGTGCTGCTGGGTATGATGCCCCCAGCTTTTCTTTGCATTCATCCCCTGTCAGTCCAGCTGACATCAGTCAAGAGTCTGCATAAATGAATGCTCTCCAGTCGGCATGAAATGGTTTTGTCACTCAAAAAGAACACTCAGCACTCCAAACATAGGACTGCAAAACAGACGTCGAGTGTTGATGTGGGTGTTTTGGAGACAGGCATACATGGTGACAAGAGAAAGTCCAGAAGTCTTTTTTTTTTTTCTTTTATAGCTTTCATATTCCTAGGTGGACTCTATCAGTGTGCATCCAACTTTACCTTTTATTTCTTCTTTCACTCCTCCTCTCATAGGCCCACATTAGATCGTAGACCCGCCTTGTTGTAGCTTAGCAACCAGTCAAAAATGACGTTTGGGACCGTGACATCACTACCGCTGGACTGCGCCACTTTCTGAAATAGAAATTTGTAGCGGCCATAATATTCTTGATGTAGCTGCATATTCTCACTTTTAGTCCCTTGTATGAATAAAGCACCAAAACCACTGGATCCTACAATTCCCATAATGCAACCTCATGGATCCTTTCGTCAGACACTTCCTGCCTGGTAAACACAGATTTTTTTTTTTTTTTAACTCCCATAACATTGCATTTAATTTAGCTGACGCTTTTGGCCAAAGCGACTTAGAATAAATGCAAATGACCATGAGGATACAAACTTCGGAACAGCAGGAATCTTGCAAGTACATCTGCTTCAAATAAGTCAAACCGATTTAAGTGCTACATGCAGAAATCTGACATTTGTATTTATTAATTTATTTTATAACGCATGCTGTTATAAATGCATACTCTCCAAACTCGAGCCAAGGTTAAGAAACGGATGTATAACCTCTGATGACATCATCACCAGGGTTATTTTTTTTCAGATTTGACAAACATCAGAGCCACAGAATGCAACACGCAAGTCTGCAACACTGCAGAGGCAACAGAAATATGCGTTATGTGTTGTTTATGCAAATATGAACGGCTGACATCTGAGTCATCGCTTGACTGTGAATGTCTATGAGCTTAATTCACAAACCTACAGCTGTAATAGCCCATTGATTGATGACTCATGTCAGCGCGTCAAATGTATGATCTGATGTGCTTTTCCTTTTGCGGTATAAATACATGCATCGGGTCACAATATGTAAACTCCCACTACCTCATGCCGGAATAAAATCATATTGACAAGGACGTCAACATACACACACATAATATGGAACTCTGCTGAGACATTGTTGAGACCTGTGATGCACAGAAGAAGATTAAGGATCCAAATAAAGTGTTTAAAAGTCCTCTGTGGTTTTCTTCTCTCTGCCCCATTTCTTCCTCACACTCTGCTTAGCTGAGTCATAAGTCTTTGTACACGCCGGGCATAGCAGGCAAGGAAGTAGGCACACATCCTGTTTTATTTTCTATTATTATTTATATATAAAAAGTGGTGTATTCATTTTAACACCTGGCTCTTGGCGGTTTTTACTGACTAGTTATGGTTTTGTGGTTGAAGAACAATAACTCCACCGGAAGTGAAAGTCCCGTTAATATTATATAGACTTACCGTGAGCTGTGAACCGGCGCTACATGCTCCTGTAGGTCCGTGTTAAGAAAAACATGTTTACTTTGCAATGTCATGGGAGAAGTACTACACGTCTCACAATACTGAAGTGTAACGGCGATGTCTGGAAATGCGTGAGGGTCCGTGTCCACCGTGTCGGCTCCGCGGTCTGCGCTTGTATTTCAAACCGGCTCGTTTTGAAACTTTTATATTAAGAAAACTCTTCAACGATGTGTTTCTTAAAACCTTTCCGAGAAATCGGTTTTAATTTTAAATCAACATCGGTTAGTTCCTTCACTCTTAAAGTCATATACACAGTCCTGTACCTTTTTGCCCCTTTTTCCGTTTTCCAATTTTTGATTTGCTCAGAATCAAATGTCTTAGTTTCACGATTCATCTCGTTGTTGACATTTAAAATGAGTTCTCGCAGAAGGTTTTCCCCATCCACACAGAATGAGATGCTGGCATTTTAAGATTCAGCCACTCTTCAAAAAGCTCAGGTTAAAGGTGAGGAAAAAATGTCGAAGGCCAAAGTGGAGAGAAAAAGTTGCATTTTCATAGCTCATTGATAGAAGTGCTGTCAGCACAATGTTTGTCGGGGAGGGCAAATATCTAGCGCATAGTCCATTTGAGTCCCAAAATATTTACTCATGACAATCCCAGGTCAAGATGACAGTGTGACTGTTTGTACGTCACATCCGACCAGATGCTCCCAGTGAACTTGAATCAGCTGTGTGTATTTATGTAGCTCGCCTTGTGTTATCATCCAGAAGGCTGTCATCGGTCTGATAAGGGCACCGGATTGCTTCTGGATACGGGTAAATAACCTCGGCTGTCTTATTTAACTCCCCTTGCTTGATTATTTGCCTTGAGGTCAAGAGGGTTTCCCCCGCAAAGGTCACTTCCTAAATCAGAGGATGACTAATTACAGTGCAACGAGGAGTGAGAATTGTAAATTCACTTACGAGATGATTCCATGCAGATGATTTAGCAGATTATCCGCATATTAGTGGAATTAGGAAGAGATGTGTTCTTTCACAAGCCCGTGACAGATAAGGGATGCCATGTGGACAAACGGGCCGGCAAAGGTCGCTGGAAGCTGAAGGAAATAGCTCCTATGTATCTACATCAGTTATTAGCCTAGCTGCCCACCTAATTAAGTAGCCAGCACGGTAATCAATCACAGGCCAAATTGGATTTGGATTGGATTTCTGTGGTCTCTGCAGTGAGCAGCGGATTGTCCAAAGCTGGAGGTTTGACTTTGACTATGACATTCCAAGTCAGCTCAGGCAGAAATTAGTCACACACTGCAGGACAATGGTGAGATAAGTAGAAATATAATGACACACGGGGGCCAGGTTGTTCCAGCTAAAGTAATGCCAAAAAATCTCCTGAAATATCATCACTAAGGTTGAGGGTGCATATTTTCGGTGGTTATACTCCGTATTCACCTTATTCTTTTATCGATACCTGTTGGCAACGGAACAGAAAAGGGAAGCTAAAAGATGTGTTAAAAGTAAAGTGAGGGAGCTTAATGAGGCACCGTTCCATTTAAAAGCTCCAGCACATACACAACACACACAGCCAAGCAGAGAAAAACTGCAGGACTGTCCCGAAACCATTCAAAACGCTAACTTTATTGATTTTTTCGTCTCTCTCCTAATAAGATTAAGAAACATATTAATGACGGGAAAGGCATTTAGGATGCTTTATGAAATGGAAGACCCCCACCAATGTGAAATACAATCAATGAAGCAATATAATACCCCCCCCCCCCCTCATGAGTTTCAACAAATGGAGCGAACGTCTGATTGGTGCGAACACCACAAGGTTACAATGGACTCCAAATTCAACTTCCATTCAAGTTGCCAAAAATGCTGACTGACCTGCAAAATGTCCTGGGATTAAGCCTTCCTCCACCTGTCTGCATACAACTGCTGCTGGATGAATATTCCTCAACTTCTTTAGTCTACAAATAGTTTGTTTTAGTGCAACTCTGAAGCACCAGCCATGACAAACCCAACAAGTCATCCAAAGTAAATGACAAAACACATTTGTAGCAGCTTTTATTTTTCAGATGTGCCACAATTACCCCTGGCAACCTCACAGTGACTTCAGCAAGTCACTGCTCCCTGCCAAAAAATAGTCCAATACATACATCTCTGTAAAACCATGTTTCATATTTACAGCTCTGTTTCTGTGCAGATTAACGAAACAAGACAATGTGTGTTGATTAGTGAGCTTTAAAGGGTGTTGATGGGTGGATTTTGTTACCTTTGGACAAAGACAGACTTTCTAGTCCTTATGCTAAGCTAAGCTAACTGGTTTCTGGCTCTGGTTTTATATTTAGTGGTATCAATGTTCTCATCTCACTCCTCGGCAAGAAAGCAGATATGCGCATTTCCCAAAATCCCACAACCATTTTTAGGTTGAGTTTAGGCAACTGCTCAAAGATGTACTTGGTTAAAATAGCACTCCAGCAATTTGGCATTGTTGGTTTCACAATGGATAGGGTCAGAAAAAATAAGCATCAAAATGTTCAAAGCAGCAGCACCAGAGATATTGTCTTTTTTATGCAATGCATTCTTCTCTCTTGACGAAAGCTGGCGCCTCCAATACCCACAATGCAACTCAACCATTAACAGATCATAAAAATATAACATGGACAGATATCAATTAAGGTTAATTAGCTTTGATAGCTTAGATGCAAAAAAAAAAAAAAAAAAAACTGCACTTTACTGTGGAATAGAATAAAGAATGATCCATTTGCACCAAGTTTTAAAAATGAACACCCTAATAAATATAGAGAACATTAAGATCAGAATCGTTACGTTTGTGGCGGCTGATGTAGTCTCAATCAGAGATGAGGAGCGCGCTACAGCGGTCTCCACACTCTACATCCCCAGCTCTTTTTCATTTTCAGATTTGAAATCTTCAGCCCCTAGTGATGCTGATCAGCCACAAAAGGTTTTCACATTTTTTTTTCAGACATGCAGTAGTGTCCTAAACAGCAGACCTGTAAACAGACTTTGATGTGTACTATCAATGGAGTTGCCCTTTTAAAAAAAGGGAAAGATCATGGTCATTGGGACAATCATGCCAAAGCACTTACAGATCCTTTTATGTCTTTGATAAGTGGAAGATGCAGCAATCAGATTCAGCTCCTTACTTCATGATGTGAATCATAACTTGTTTTCATGGAAAAGCAGCACTAAAGGTGGTTTCTGTGCTGCAAAATACCTCAATCGGAGCAAATACAAAAACAATCTCGGCAGTTTGTTTGAGTTTGAAAATGAAATATGAGGAGTATTATTGAAGCGACTGCATGCGGTTATGCGACGCTGAGATTGACGATGACTTTTTCCATCCGCTCTGTCCGTTCGCATGAAACGAAGAAGATAAAATCGGATGACTTGAAGACCAGAAACACGGGCTGAGCCGGCAAAGGCAGCATTTGAATCTTTTATTAATATCCACATGGAAACGATAACCTGCCAGCACACACAAACATTAACACACAGCTACTTTGCATACTGTTGAATACACACTAAGAAATGGGCTGGTAACCTCAAACGCACCTGCTGAGTAATATCAACTCACCTTGTGTAGTGTCAGTCTTCATGCAGCGCCTGGTTTCTGTTCAGGTTTCAGATGTCACTCAGTAGGAATCCCCCCCCCCCCCTCCTCCCCCCTTTCGGTTTTGATTCCTATCTGTGGCAGGTGTCACTCAATACTCCTCAGCGCCTCCCAGGGCTTCCCTTTTGTTATTTTTTTGTGACGACTATTTCAAAGATTCTCAGTGTCCACTGATGATAACTGAGAAACGGGAGCTTTGTGGAGATGAATGAGGGCGGTATTACAGTGTCACGGTACCCTCATATCTTCAAAACACACACATGCTATTTTGTAGCCTGGATTAAGGATGACTTTATTGATTTATGCTCAATTTATTCTCAGACATTTTGTGTACGTATTCACTTTGGAAGGTTATATGTTTTTGACAGCCTGGTTTAACTGGTAATCGGGTTTTATGAAACAAGTAGGGAGAAAATCAAAAGCAATAATACATGTAAAATGTTAATCATATTGGAGAGTGTTGAAAATTCAATATTTTATTCGAGCAAGGCACTTTAAGGAGGTCCCATGAAGTTGAGAGAGGTGTGAGAGCCACACCTAACCATCCCCATATATTGTTTTCCTGACAAATTAATATTAGACATAGAATATTAGATAAGTAAAAATGTTAATATTACATTTCAACGCACATTCTTATTGGGACCAGAGCATTTACTCCTGGATAAAAGCATCTGTTACATCCTCATCAGTCTGATAAGTACCCCATTTAATAATTTAAGGGACTAGTTCCACATTTTGGGAAATGCGCTTATTTGCATTCCTGCCGAGAGTTAAAAGAGAAGATCCACAACTCTCAGATCTCTAACCCTAAATATGAAGCGACAGCCAGCAACTGATTAGCTTAGCTTAGCATAAAAGAGTGAAAACAAGGGCAACAACCAGCCTGGCTCCATCCAAAGGTCAAACAGGTGCCTTCAAGCACCTCTAAAGCTACAGGAGGTTTTACACATTAACGATGTTTTAGCCTTTAGCTCACACTTTGTGAAGCGAGCTGTTTCCACCTGGTTCCAGTGTTTGTGCTAAGCTTAGCTAGCTGGCTGCTTGCTGGATCTCCATGCTTTGCGTACAGACAGACGAGCAGTGTCAATCTTCTCATCTAACTCTTGGCAAGAAAGGGATGCGTCTTTCCTAAAAGGTGAAACTCCTTTTTTAAGAGCAGCAGCACAAAAGCCAAGAATTGTCCAAAAGCAACTGTTGGCAGACGTAGTTCTTGTGGTTTTGTGTGGTTCCTTGAGAACATTTAAAGAAAATGTTGATGTATTAAACTTCTATGGAAAGTTATATTAGATGCAATGACTTTGCCAAACATTTAGAAAAGAGAGTGAAATTCAGACACAGTCAATCTGTTGTTGTAGCTTACATTTCCCTGAACTCACATTTGTAGAAGTTTAAATGCTGATAATCTTGTATTTAAAAAAAAAAAAAAAAAACTAGAGAGAAACTAAACCAAGGTGAAATTGCATGAAAGCAACAAAAGCCTCTTCTTTGTGCAGCAAAAAGGATGAGAGCTACTCCACCTTCCCACAATTCAAAAGGCCAAGTAAACACAGACTGTTTTTGTCCTTCCGTTTGTTTAAGGTTCTTCCTTGTAATAAAAAAAGTAACCTTCAGAGGATTTAAGTCATCAGCATGTGATTTTCAGTGCAGCAGCAGGGGTACAGTATATACACAATTTGACTCTTCAAACAAGTGCCGTCCTCTGTCTCAAGGTTACATCGGCAAGTGTATATACAGCTGGGGATTTAATTTTTTTTTATCGAGGCATGTTTTGAAAAGAGTGAAAAGATCAGACAAACATTTCAAGAACTATGAAAAATGTTTAAATATGTGTTGGGCTGTAATGATGAATTCAACGCGAGCACATTGATGTAAAGACGCTCGTTTTGTTGAAATTAGCTTCAGAGAGCTCGGCATTGATTTTGGTGGCCATTCATTTTACGGCCATTAACACATTTGATTTCCCATAATGGGAAAACGGTTTACCATCCAATAACAAAAATGTAGAAATATCTATGTTGAAACCACACTGACAGAAAAACAGATCTGACATGCTATCAAAGTTTATGTTTCTCAAAGGGTTGGTGGAGACAAAAGAAAAAAAAAATAATCTGACTTCTTAGCTGCTAGATGTTCAACTTTGTTGTTTACTGTGACTGGTCTGAGCTACCTACAGTTTTATATTAAAATGTGTGGGCTGAAAAACAAAAACACTTAGCTAAAAGAGGCTAAAGTCTGCTTAGGGATATGCATTAGGATGATACGTTTCTGTGATCCCTTTTAACAATCGGCAGTATCATTAGATTCAGTGGTGATATCTCAACATGGTAAACAACGTGTCATTGAACCTCCCTGCGTTTCTTCTTGGGAGGGGAGTCTTGATCGATGCCTGTGTTTGTATCCAGAAGCTAATAGCTGTTCTTCCAATGGCCAGATTGATGGCGTAAACAAATAGAAAGCTTTCTGACTGGCTTATTTTGACATTGCACATTATTTTCATCTCTTTATATAATGCCATCAATAGAAACCCAGATTCGTTACACTCTCATATGCCTTTTTCATACTACACATGCAGTATCCTTTCCCCATTCGGCCGTTTTCATTATGTCCATCGGAATATCAACGTGTAATTATGAAACATAATCATGGTCATTCCTTTGGTACATTATTAATAAAAGAAGCAAAACAACAAACATAATGAGAGCCTACATTAGAGCGAGTACAAAGAAGACAAAGGGTATAATAAAGCTGATGCCAAGACTTATGATTTCATCACATTTTGTAGGCTTTGAATATTGAATGGTATTGACCCTAAGGCAATTCAGCTTTAGATTTCAGAATTGTTTATATTACCTGCGGTGCACATCAGAAATGTAAATGTCCTTAACGTTAACACTCAACGTAGGTTTCAAACGAGTTACTGGATAAAAGAACGGAGAGTCTCGAAGGAAGATTATGTTGTGAAGGTTTATTGAGAGGGTTCTCACGTAGGATGTGAAGTCAGAAGCCACCGAGCCTCACAAAACATATGGAGATATCCCAACTCAACCAAGGCTGCACTCTGGGCAACGACTGCTGTCTGATTATTCATCTTAAAATTTGCCGTGCGGAATAAATCCGAATTGATGGCATGAGTTTGAAAACTTCTTTGAGGATTTACAGAAATTGTTACATGTTGTTTTTTTTTTGTAGCGTAGTGTTTGGTTCCACACTGATGTCGCTGGTGAAAAAGTAAAGTCGGATAAAACAAGTTTGGAGTAGATAAATGAGAGCAAGCCAGTGGATTTAGTCTGGGTCAATACAACAAGAGGAAAGGAATGATAAACAACTGGCTACTTCCTGGAACACCATAATATTTAAGAGTTGGGCAAAGTCTGAGATATAAGAAAATGAAAGTCTTTGGGAGATACTTTGGAGAATGAAAAAACGTTCATTACCACTCAACATGTGCATGTTTCTCTTTGTGAATTAGGTAAATATGTTAACAAAAGGTGTTGATGATTCTGATTAACCTTGTAATGTTTCCAGCATTGTAATGTCTTGATTTAAAAAAAAAAAAAAAAAAACATTCTCCCCTTTCTGTATTTTGTCAAAAACTGAACATATTATCCTTTTGATGAAATGTTATTTTCACCTGTTGTCTACAGCATTTTTGGGACAGATTGAAGCGCTGTGGCCGCGCCGGCAACAGGCTGGTTTGCATCATGCTCGCTGGAACACAAAATTAATAGAATCTGGCAGCATGATTACTGTATAACTCCTCTCAGCCGATTCAATTCCCAAACAGGAGATGACAAGATAATGGATGGCAGTGTCTTCTACACAAGGTCTATGGGCTGATGTGGGCTTTGTTTTCCATTCACACAGCAGATCTGTGGCCATCTTCAGGCCTGTTATTTTGCTGTCACACATGAAAGAGGATGGAGGGGGGAAACATAAGAATTCACAGCAGGGGTACTCAAAGAAGGAATAATGTTACCCATGCCGATAAAATAAAGATGTCCTTCACTGAAGTAAAGCTTACAATCTTATGTTATCTGGGTGTTTTTCAGTTTTTTGACCAATGGACAAAAACAATGTTTGTATTTCTTTTTGGCTGGAGGATGTTTGCGTTGGCGCCGGTGGGCGGCGATGGCGAGGTTTAAGGTGATGAAAGTAGGTCTTAGTTAAACAGACAACACTTTAGAGGCTTGTGTTGTTTCAGGCTGTCTCTTGCCTCAATCTGCATAGGCAATGGGGTTAATTAGGAAACCCACTTTACTGATGTGTTTCAAAGGATGAAATTAAAAATTAACCGACAGCCCTTTCACGCCAGTGAGAAACTGTGCTGGGTAAACAAAGAGAACTCCCCGTCCCGGTTAGAAGCTCTCACAGAAAGTGTTCGGCTGCTCCCATGACATGACAAAAAACAGAAGTACTATAGCGCAGATGTTGTGATCAAAGTGGATTGTGTTCTCCCTCTGACTTACACTCCTTAAAAAGTTTGGTAAAGTTTTCTTTTTGATGGCAGCGAAGGGTCCAATGTACATTCAAAGGCAGTAAAAGTAAAGCATGAGCATAGACGTGTCCCGGCAAAGTTTTAAGGTGATATAAAACTTCCACATTTATGGTAGGCCTGTCTGCAGCATATTTAATGCCACCATCAAGCCTCCTCTTCCGAATTACCTGGAAGATTTCCAAATGCTGGCCCGGCTCCGGTATGAAATGATGTTTGGTCAGGGCGTGTTGGCTCACAGATTAATCACTGTGGCTGATGAAGAGCAGAACCGGAAAGATAGACGAGATGTTAGAGGAAGAGATACTTTAGCACTGATGCACTGAGATCATCGTTAAAGATGTCAAAGGGAAGGTAAAGAGCGGAGTGAAGTGCAGATTACAGGAGGCAGGTATATCCCATGACTTTCAAAAAGGGTTGCTTTGTTTTATTGTGGGATATCATTGCAGTGTTAACCTAATAAACTCAGCATGATTGCGGCTAATTGAAAGGTAATGGCGTTATTGATTATGTTGACATCATCTAGAGGGCCTTTTATAATGGAAAGTGTGTTTCTGAATTCTAATCGCTTTGGCAGACGGGTGCATGGGATTCGCTTGCTAAAAAAAAACGTGAATTAGAGAAGACACTAACAAGCTGACAAGTTGAATGAAAGTCACACACCCAAAGAAAGGGTCATTCCCAAAGTCTATGTGATGAGATTTGTTTAAAAGCCGGCAAAAAACGGATTATTTTTTGGGAACTTTAGGGCAAAAGTTATGAGCCGGATGGCGAAACAAACTCGCTATAAAGCTCCATAAAGCAGAGGGGGGATTCAGGTCGACTGTAGGTTAATCCCTATGAGCAGCCCCCTTTCACATTGTAATTTGATACATTATTATCAAAAACATAAATAATAGCTGTTGTTAAAGCTGCAGTTTTTACAGAGCTCCACAACAAGCTAAACACTGAAGTTGTTATGGCACATCCAGCTTGAACAGAACACTACTCACAACACAGAACGCTGTTAAATATCTGGGGATTTGATAGGGCTGTTGATCAATACCAGTGACTCGCCTATTCCCTGGAGAGCTGCGGCAGCTTCTGGATTTCTAGTTAAGGCTTTTATTTACAAGTTTTTTCCCCCCCACTTTCAGGCCCTCTGGGTATTTAGAAGGAAAACTTCACACAAACTGGAGATTCAGGACCCTAACGTCAGCTCCTCAGTGAGGAAAGAAGTTTCTTCAAGGGAGCAAATGCTTCCATTTCAGCTACAAATGCCAATACCCATTGGTTTCAAAAATAATTGCATAGCATTATCACATAACATTATTTGTGATCTCATATCCAGTGTGTGCTTTCAACAACTGTTGGAGGGTCCCGTGAGCGTTGAGTCAGCGGCACTATGTGGGAACTTTTACCACACCTACCCTGGCTTCCTCCCCATCGGAGCAGCTCTCTCGCTTGGCCTAACCCAGCGGTGGGGGTGGTGTCAGTGTTATATCCATGCTTAAACATGAATCCACTACTACATGGCCACTTAGCAGATTGGCACTTGCCATTCCTGGAACATAAACTATTAAATAAACGACATACATTTTTAAATGATACTTTTTTCTTAAATACGTATGTAATATGATATGATATGATACGTATAATATGTAAATAAAACTGTATGCCAACTGTATGCCATTTCATTCATCATCAACACCCATGCATGGACATTACATTTACAATTATAGATACAAAATGCAAAAAAAATTAGATTAATATTTGAGATTTTCTTATTTTAAAGATGTATCAATTAACTCTAACACTGTACTCTAACTTACTAGCTTACTTCTGCTTCTTACTCTTAAGACACGTGAAGGCCATTGTAGGCTTTTGGCCTGTTGTTGTAATTCTGTTGCTGGTTATTGGCAGCAGTCAATAAAGGTGATCAAAAGAAAGGTCAGCGGTCGAGGATCAATGCGTCTTTTAAAGCCAAGTGTCTAAAAAGGAACTTCAAGGGTTCTTGTCTCCATGCTGTCACTGCATTGCGGCATTATCCCCCCTTGTAGAGTGTTGTGAAAACGCTTTGACAGACTTAATTTAGAGTCAACTATGGACTTTCAAATTACCCGGCTTCCACAGGGGGGAAACACATAGCTCAATTTGTCATAGCTTCATCCTGAATCAATACCTGACAGCAAGAGAAATATTTCACTCCTCGACGAAGGTTCTGGGAAGGAGTCAAGAGGTCTTCTAACTTGTTAGCTTGATGAGGAATTTTAGGAGCTAAATGCGGACAGCTGAATAATTAAACATACACCCGTTTAGCTCCGGGGGCAGTTCGCTCGTGACTTGTCCCCTCAATAATTCAGCTTGTTAAGCCTTTTATTAAAATCTCCATCAAATATGTATCTCTCGCTGGGACCTTTCACAACCTTCCTCCTTTTTATGATCTACACTATGGGCAGTCACGATAACTGACAGCTATTATCCTTACGTCAACTTATTGTGTGTAACGCCTCACAACCAGAACGACTGCTCGGACCACATCAAATGTGTTCTTTGCGGTGGGATTTATGGTATTTGTCCCACTGAACGTGTCTGCGTCCCAATGAATATTTTTGTAGTATACAGCGGCACATGAACTGAAATTAGAAGCAATATAGGAAAAAGTAATTCCACTTGTCAAAAATGTTCCAAGAATAAATGAGTAGTGGGTTTTGGAGGGATTAGGCAGCAAAGCATCCAGCATAAGGTGCTGCTGTGGAGTTTAGGCTTTGCAGAGGATTTTCTGTCACAGGGCAAACATTTCACTTACAGCAAATGCTCAGCAGAGCATTAGAGTTTGTGTGGCCTCTCCAGAGAAATGGCCTAAATGTGATCACTTATACTCACAATGGTGTAGAGGAGGGACCCAATGGGCCACTTTATTGGCTCTCAAAATAAATCTGAGTTTATGGTAAATACTCTGGACAGATCATCACATGTTGCCTTGATGTGTGAGAACTGCATGAACCCTCAAGGAAAACAGAATTAAAACGATGCCTCACTACAGATGCACCTTTGAACTCAACTCTAGGATTAAATGTACTACAGATTTAGTCACCAAATAAAAAGTTAATCTATAGGCAAAGGATCAGCTTTTAGTTCAGATCCCATAATAAAGTGGAGTAGAATGTGGAGGAAAAAGTGAAACTGGAACAGATTCAGCCCAAGATGTAAGAAAACCTTGTTCAAAACCACACTGACATTCGTAATAAAATAAATAAATGAAAATTAGGTCTAATAACAAATTAGACAATGTCATCGGGTTCCCTCCATTTGTCTAGACAGAGATGGAAAATGAACAACAAAAAGTAATATCGTTGTCTATTTATTATTTATATTTTCAGCAGCCTTTTAACAAACAGCATTTCCCACAATCCCGAGAAAATCGCAGTCCAAACGCCACCAACGAAACGACAGACGCCTGTGAGAATGGAGTAAAGACTACAAGCATAGAAATTGTTAATAAATGGAAGCTGTAGTTAATACTAACTTGTAAATAAGTTCTATTTATTTATTAATACTGTATTAGATTCATATACACATTCTAAGACTAGTTTTTCTTCTGGATATGGATAGTAAACCTGAGAAATAAAGAAAGCCTTACATCGCAATAAGTTAAAGAATTTAGTGAAACATTGGCTATAGCTTCGATGTTATTAGTCTTATTTTTAGTCCCTTAACTTTATGGAAATGCAGTAATAGATTGGTGGAGTTCCCCTTTAATAAAATAGGAAACAATTAGAATGAACAAAGTCTTTCTCCAGCACGTGCAAGATGACGGGAGATTATTGCACTGGATCGTAATTTATCTCTGTTGGAGAGTCATTAGATGGCGCTATACATGAGAGAACAGTCAATTGCCCCTGTGGGTGTGTTGAAGCAAAAGAGAATTTGACTCCAATGGCTGCATGTGGTGAGGAACAGGGTTTTCAGAAGTGCACAATCTATGGATTGGGAGAAACCCAAGAGAGCATGAGAACAAGGGCAAACAAAGGGCTGACTCTCTGCACTGGAAGTCCACCTCACAGAAACAGATGACACTGACGCTTCCTTGGTCAGGTGATATTTGTCGATCTGGAAATAAGCCAAGGAAGTTATTGTATCTGCACAACATCAGCAACATTTTCCTCACTTGGACTGTTCAATTAGTGGAATTCTTTCAGCCATGCCATCTGTGCAGTATATGTCGACCACGGAATGCATTAGACTACCCGCTAGCCGCAGCGCCCTTCCCGCTGCTTTCTGAGTGACCCTGAACTCTGACAATTACTCTCTTCTGACGCTCAGTGCATCGCAAATGCATGTAAGCACAGAGCGGCGCACGACATACAGCATCACGTTGCGAAACATAAGCCGGGACAATTATCTCTGTATGGTTCCTATTGCAAACATGCCAATTACCGGCGCTGCCACCTGCACACAAATGAAGTCCCGTAGGACCGGAGTACGCCCACTCTGAAAACCCTTCACAAACAGCACTTGCCTGTGGATTTGGGTTTCATTTCGCAGCAATACATCTGTTACTGTGTTGTTTCCATGAATGGACTGACTGGACTTTGTCTGTTTAAAAACTAGAGTACTTTTGAACTTTGCTGACATTTTTCTGTATTGCCTGTAATGCTGGAAAAGCCTGTGCAACAACATTTAGTATCCCATATGACGGTAAAACTCTTTGCTATGTAAGCAGCACCTGAAGGAGAAACTCGCTCGAACGACTCCCCTGATGCTGTCAAGTGAAATCAAATCTTCACTTTTATCATATCAGTGCAGACAGCACTGAGTGGCCGATACTCTGCTCAGCTTATCACTAATTCAACACCGGCCTGTCACACTTAAGCAAACTAGTCTGACCCCGGTTGCAACATGGGCAACTCTTTGACCCCTGTTATGTCAAATCAGCAATCTGTTTCCTGTCACGACATTCACATCAGACCCTCATGCAATTCACTCGCACTGTTACTGGACCCCCTCGGTGCTGTGCTGCTTTTCCGAGTGCAGCAGCATCCCACCTGGTAGCAGCTGGTCAGGGCGGAGGCGGCGAGGAAATATTGATCGTAATAAGCCTGGCAAATGACCTCTTGAGTATTTTTAGACTGGAGCCACATGACTGGGGAGGGAGCGGGCTATTTTCATGAATGAGGAATAAGGCGGTCGTTTTCTTCCGCAAGGACGGGCCCCGCCGCACGGAGAGTATGCCCCTCCCCCGAGGCTTGGTTAATTATTCAACCCCCACAACTCCTTGTACACCCTCTTCTCCTTATCCCCTGTGCCCTCTACATGGAAAATGCCACTGAGTGATTGAACTGTTTGCTGATGGAACAATCCCCACCATCTTTAACTTTAAAGCCTCTCACCATAAATCAAAGCAAACATTTCTGCTACCTGAATGATTAATGAAATGTAATATCTTTATGTAAATGCATGTTTCCCCGGCGCACCACGGGCACATGTGGAAGTGGCATGGTGAAACAAGGGTACAGCACATGATAAGATTGGATTAAGAACCGAGGGTTGTGATTTATCCCAGGTTATCTCCAGTCTGGTCACATATTGTACCATGTAATTTCCTCACTGATGAATTGACTAAATGGTTCTGACTCCTCTGTGTTTTTAAATCACATTTGCAGATAAGCACCTTTTTAAAACATTGTTTTTATGAATTTAAAAAGGCTTTTTAGTGAGAGCATTACATGACAAACACACAGGGTAAGCTGTCAATATTTGCAGAGGAGAAGAATTTCCTCATTGCACCTCTTCTGTTTACCTTACACACAAAACGAGCATTTCCTGAGCACTCATTCCTAATGAAACCTATACAGCGTTCACAATTGGAGCGCTTTGAAATCATAAACATACAGTAGGTATTTCCATCTTCATTTGACACTCTTCTTTTTTCAGTAACACAGTCGGGAGAGAAGACATTTCATTCTCCCTGACATGCGACGTGGGTGTTCACACATTCGCAAGCTCCGCATCTTCGCTGCTAATTCTTCCAGACTGAAATAGGTTCGCCTACCCCCTTCAGGGTTCATCCACCCCTCCAGTCCCGCCACACATACTCTGATTACTGACATTAGACACTCGAGCCATGACATATTAGCCCCAGATGGATTTCATGTCGGTACCCTTGGTGCTGCAAGTTGAGGTCTAATCTTAAAGCTTTCAGCTCCCAGGTCTCAGAACAAGTCCTATGAATCCATCAGTGTCAAGAGGGCGTTTGGTGGTTCGTAATGCAATGTTTGCGATACTGAAATAGAGTCGTGGAGATGTACGTCATCACCCAGATTGGACAATAATGCATGTTCTTACTTTACATCTGTATTCATCTAATATCAACTTGCACTGGCATTTACATTTTGTAACAAGCAAAGCACTTGGTCGAGGTTAGGGGTTGTTTAGGGTTAAGAATGTCGGCCCGGACAACGTTTTAAATATCAAGCCCAAATAAATAGTCTTTCCTTATCTTAAACCTGAGTGTGTTTGTAGCCTTAACCCAGCAACAGGTGGCTGCGGGTGTAAAACTCCAGTGTCAACCAGCCACCTTGATGTCATTCACTTAGTTTGGAAAAACTGTTGCCAATAAATGTAAGCCTGTCAGCAGTTATGTTTTCTCCAAAATGGCAAAACAAATTAGTATTATACAAACACGTTTTGTAAGAGAGGGGGGTTGCTGCAGCGCGCTTGGATAATGATAATGCATTCCGTTTCTTCTGGAAAACTGTGTTTATTGGACCAGAAATTCGAATGCATATGCAGAAGACAATCGGTGTCTTCTGCAGAGTTTGTCAGTCTTCTTCACTCTTCACTGCAGAGATAAGGAGCCTGTATTGTCCTGGAGACGTGCCAGCCTCCTACTGAGGGTCTTAAATCAAAAGTCAAGCTACAGCTCCTCTGATTATTTCAACTTCATCTCCTGTATGTTGGTGGCTTAATAGAAGTATTTACATCTTAAATGTGTTGTTTGTTGCACATTTGTCAGTTCCCCACCACTTGCAATTTGTGTTCATGCAATCACTGCCAGAAGTGATTAGTCATGAATAATGCATTTCAATTTTAAAATTCAGCACTCAGGGTTTGATTTGCACAGTTATATGTGTTCCTCATCTCCCTTCACTTATCCCTGATACTCTGCCTCCACCCACTAACACCAGCAATTCTGCATTTGTGTTAAATAATTCAAATGGCGCAATAATAAAAATGGAATGGATCCCGCAGTCGGTGTATTCACTCCGCTTTAACTGCTGTCCCGTGTCTCCCCCCGTGAATGATATTCGAGAGGCGACCTCCTCGCGGTTTCTCTGTAGCAGCCCGTAGGATGTGAGGCTGGGAGGCCAACGAGAGCGGTGAGCTGTGGAACAAACCGATTCCTCCTGGAAATCCCTGGCACGGCGATACAAGAAAGACTTCTTGTTATCAATCCACATATGCTGAGGATGGAAACGGGGGAGTGCGGTGGGTGAAGCGCTGGTGTGGTGGGGCTCTGATGGGATTTCCCCCCCCATGACACTGCTGCGCTCAGCGCTTGCGTCAATAAAGCCAGCTTAAACTGCTTAATTATATTATGTAAGCCGTGAGATCAAGGAACATACTGAAAGCCTCCTCCTGAGCGCGGTGCCGTGTGCGTCTGTGGCCCACGTCTTCAAAAGCTTCTCTTCTACCTCCACATGCTCTCATTCCAATCTCAACCTTGATATATTCTGATGATGGCCAGGATTAAAAGAGTGCCTTTTGTCTGGATGCTACTTTCCTGAGTGCTAGATTTCAATTGAGCCCCACTGGAAAAAAATAATTAGCTTTTCATCACGACCGAGTGTTCCTTATATCTCCTCGTCGCATGCATTTACACTAGACGAGTGTCCTTCTTCCCACTTTATTAATAAAACACAAGTGGCACGACTCGTAGTCTTATCAGCCTTATCCATCTTATTAAGTATTCCGTAGCATTCAAAGGGAGAGAAAACATTAGCGATGTGACATGGTGGATGCTTGTTTGCGTGATGCGAGGGTGTGCGAGGGAGGTTAGGACTGACGAGACTTCAACGATGGCTTGGAGAATTGGCATATATCTTGACCTATGATGAAACGCACACTTCTGCTATGCATAAGCAGTGCGTTTCTTCAACAGCTGAACATTACCTTGGGCCTGGAATTGGCTCTCTTTAATAGCACATGACGCACAATGACTGACAACCCATAGAAATGCCTTCAGCCTATGTATTGTCCTCTTAAGAGTTAACAGATTTGATTTGAATTGATTTTTGAATACGAAAGAACCGATTGAAAGGTATTTGAAAGGAACAACAGCTCGTATACAGTAGTTACTTGGCAGAGGCCAGAACAATCGCTTTCCACTGTCGCCATATGGCGGGCAGGAAAATAAAACTCAATACAAAACCAATGAGCCATGGAGAGGCACAAATTATTAGGGGAGGCAATTCTGTATTGACTCCAGAAACATTAAAGAGATTGTTTCAACTCTCTGCTCATTGCTGGGAAAACGAAAGCTGAAATATTATGCATGGCCGATGTACGACAGATGATTGCCCATTGATCAATACTCCCACCCGCTTGTGATATTGCACATTATAGTCTCAGCCATAATGTAACCTTTTTAGATGTCACAGCTGAACAAAAAGACTGCTTCTGAATCACCAAAGGGCCCCGCAATAGTTTTATTGTCCGGGCGCATCTTGTGAATTAATACCCTTTTCTCTTAATTGTGACAGCATGGTATACATTTTTGCAAAGGAAAACCGCATAACAGCCGTTTTCTGATGCGGGCTGTTAAAAATAACAGCAAGGAATGGTCGATAAGGGAAATGCATTCCCCGGGACTATGGGTCTTACAAGTTGACTGCACAGTAATTACATCTCCAGAGGATCCAGGGGGAGGAAAGTTTTCAAAAAGAGGGGGGAAAAGCTGGCGAGGCAGGAGAACTTCATGCTCTGCAGGCATCGCCATGCTCTCCTCCCTCTTGAAACAAAATATGAATGCTAATATCTCATCAGCAAACACACGGGGAACGCTAGAGACACTTTGTGCAGGTTCGTCATTCATCCCGTATTCCTTATGTTCTCTTTTTAGCCACGAAATGAAATGTTTTTTGCTCACACACGCATGTGGGATATAAGGAATGTCCAACCTTGTTTTAAGAAAAGAGGAATCCTTGGATGGATTTGCTGAGCTACCTCGAGGCTTGAGAAGCAACATCCTCTGTAGTCGTGCCATCAGCTGCACAGCCTTTATTCAGGGTCGCTGGGATCTGAGAGGGATCACTTTGTAAAGGCTCCGGCAACGTCGCCCAGAGCTACATGTTACATTCTTTTGTAAATCAAACTTTGGCTTGATTTTGGGAAAATAAGTGTGAACCACGAAACATGATTTGCCAAAAAAAAGGAAACGCACACAAAAGGAATGTCAAAGAGATTATTTTTGTAGTTTCTTTGATTCTTCTTTTGCATCTCACACGCCTTGAAGATTAGACATAAAAAAAAGAGGTTGTCACAAAAGTTCTTTCTTCTTCTTCTTTTTTTTTCAATACTGTATTAATAATTGCAAGCTGATTGTTCAGAAAATGAGTAATTTACCTGAAGCAAGATTAGCGTTACCTTATTCCGGCCTTTTAAGCTATTTTTTTTGGATCAAAGCTTGCTCATGTTTAACTGCAAGAGACCATGGTGACTTCAGACAGTACATACTGTACCTACTAACCAGCCAAATCACTCAAAGTAGCATTACTTTGCATTCCACGTTTGGTATATAAAAGCTGTGTGGGATAAGCAGTCACCTCTCTCTCTGTCTGTATTTCAGGGCTTCTAACAAACTGCTAGCTGAGTCACTGATCAGTTAAATGTAGTCTATTTTGGACCTGCTGTCACTGCAGCTCAGGGGAAAATAATCAACTGTGTGAATAGAAAAGTCTTATTTATGGACCGAGAAGATGGAACAAGGGATGACAACTGTAGCATGTTTAGCACTTTGTCTCTCTTTGTCACATCAGCCTTTTAACTGGTGACCATATGTTGTCGGTGTCTAATGTTCTTGGTTATGTCACTTTGTACTGTAGAGGGTGGCTGACACAATATCAATTCATTTACTGTAAAGGCGTCTGTATGCTTCAAACTAAGCGTTTGTTATGCAACTGGAGGTCTTCACAGCTCCAAAATGTTTAATTGGATGGAAAACAGATCGAGGAAAATGATCCCCGACCCCAACAGCAGAGCTGGAGCGGCTGCATCTAACAAATCAACTTTCAAAATAGACCGTCTAACGATCCCATTCGGCAGCGATTGCACAAGCGTGCGTAGGTGAGAAACGTGTGAACAGCTTTTTTTTTTATTTATTTATTTTTTATTTGTCACAGTTTATTCTGTCACTTTACGTGTGTATGAACAAATGCAACGCCACGATTGCATTTGATGAAAAAATATTGACCATCTTTTCCCCTGAATGTTGCCAATCAGTACAGCTCTAAATAGTTTTGCCTTTTCAAACGCGGTTGGACGACACTTTGTACGTACTTGTTAGTTTTAACCAAACCTTGGCCTTAACAATGCACCAGCTGGATTTTTAATATCGAATTTGTGTTTTTTTACAAAATTGTGACGGAGACTATTATCCAAAAGTATTTTGTACCACACGGGCCGCATATGTGCCTTTACTGTATGCCTCGGACGAAGAATGTGCTTGGTGTACCACAAGCGATCCTGCTGCTTTGATATATATAAACTATTAAATTAAAGTAATCGCCTTGGCCAGCAGCTCTGGGCCCCCGAAAAACCTGTTACTTAATTTGCATTTAAATAGAAAAACACTGACCAAAATGTTTAGCCAGTGGGTGGGATGACTTTCTTCTGTCAGCTGCGGTGATTTGCTGTGATTTACTGCTTTTGAAATGTTTGATTTGTGTGCGTAATGATTACTGTCCCACTTGTGTCGCGTTATGATTGATTGGTTGATTGCGTGATGAGTCCTGCCCCCCCCCCCCCCCCCCCCGTTTGCCAGGTAGGGGAGGTTATATTTGCGGTGTAGAGACTCGTTTTCTTTTTTTTTTCTTTTCTACTCCCAGGCTGCTGAAGTGGAACGTTCATTTCATCAGCTGAATTGGCATTCATTGGCGAGAAATGAACCCCTTAAATTGTTTTGATTTAGACCGAAGGCCTCTGTTGTCCCCGTATCACTGTGTCCATTATCACTGTCTTTGAAATGGTAATTATGACTTATTAATGAACAGCGGTGATTTATGGGACATGAACTCACTCATTACAGTCATTGCAGCCATTTATTGGATGCATTTATTCAACATGACAATTGCATTGATGGATGCACACTTGAATGTTAATTTGAAGTTGATGCACATTTTCTCAGCGATGTTCAATAGAGTGGGGTATGGAAATTCTGTGAGTGTGTGAGTCTGTGTGTGTGCGTGTCTTTTTAGGGAGCGGGGTGTTAGTACACGTAGTTACATTGTGGTCAGACTCTGGTTTACTTGAATAGCCCCTTTTTTACTATATAACCATGAACACATTTTCAATGGCTTGATAAAGCCTGTGGTGATGGAGAAGCTGCCGGATATTTTGTCTTCGGTTAGACAAGATGTTGTCATTGAAAGCTCACGTTTGCCAAGAGAAGCAGATCATAACTGAACCAGGACGGTCATTTTCAATTAAGAGATAAGATGAGATAATCATCAGGTTTCTTCACTGACACGTTTAACCCACTGTCATGACAGTGATGTAATAAATACACAAATTCTCCAAAAGAGGAAAATTAAAAGTTCACCAAAATGTCAATGTTTGTTGGACGGCAAGGTATCCCTCGAGCAGTGTGTGAACTATTCCCTTTGAAGCCAGACTGTCATTTTTCAATAAATCTCAATCTTCAGTCTTCCTCTTACAAATGAAAAAGCTGAATTCATCAAACTAAATCTTTTTCTTTGATTAGTGAGACCTGGCTTGTGGCCACGGTAGTTCTGTGTATCGTCATTATACTTCATACACATATTCTACTCCATAGGTAATGCACAAAAAGGCAAAGGATTGTAAACACTATATAAACATTTCAATTTCCTTTTGTGTTCACTAAATAATGGGGCAACCCTGTCTACTAAAAATACTCTTTACATACTTACATACTCTATTATAACATATTTACTTCCCTTCCTAGAATACTTGTTGCGGCACTGGCAACTAAAGCATGAACTATATGTTTTAATGAGTTTGTTTAGCAGCCGAAAGCACCCGACTATGGCGAGGAAAAGATTGTAACCTTTAGGTCAAGGGGTCACATGAGACGAGACTTGTTTACCGCTACAATATTTAACCAGAACATAGGTCTTTTCCTTACATTAACCACGGCAGCAATTACTGTACATTTTCACCAACATGCTTTGGCAAAAACCATTTTGTAATATATACACTTTTAATTTCTTTAGGAGACAAGGTTTGGTTGTTGCCAGTTTTCACACATTTTATTCCTCTGATCTATGCTATCTGTATATTTACAGCAGACCCCTAGGTGATGAGGTTCTTGGTTTGTTGCGAGCAGCTTTTATATATATATATAAAATAAAATAAAAGAGTCAATCTGAGTGCCCTGCCTCACAGTTACAGCCAGTGACATGAGAGTTTATTTATTACAGTTCTAATGCATCTCCAGACCGAGGACATGTACTTTCATCAAAGTGGTCATATTTCATCTTTTAAAAAAAATAAATAAACAGTTTAATCCTTCAGATAGCTGCGCGCAGATTACCTGAAGGCCTTTAGCTACTGAGCATTCCAGGCAGTATTGTTTGAAATAGATCTTTTGTATTCAAACTGCTTTGCAGGCGTTCCCCACATATATAATCCTAGTAGTGGATAAACATTGTGGTTGTAATGACTACGGGTTTGAGTCGTGAAGTTTACTAGAATGAGCGGTCTACTTGTTTCATTTGATGGGCCTTGTATGAAACGAGATCTATCAGCACTGCTAACATATTCCTACAGCTCTAGACTTCTTTGAGTATTGCTGTAAACACATCACTCACCTCCTGCACGCACGGTTTGTGTTCATTCCTTTAATATGTGTCAGTCTACAGTAGAATGATCTCTCAGTGGTGGGTTTTCTCCCATATGCTGTGTGACTATAGCACAGTTTAGCCTATAATCTGCAGCACATGTTCTAAAGACGAGATAAATTACTCTTTAATCGAGTTATTTGTTAACACTGGTATTATATATATATATATATATTTATATATGTATTTATATATATATTTAAATATATATATATATTTAAATAAATGTATGTTAGCACAACTGATTACTGGTATACAGTAAAAATAAGACATCATTTTTTTCCACTTACATTTTTTTCCCATTAGTTTTTGAAATAATAACTAAAACGTGCGCTTTGTTTAAGACGGTACACTTAAAATGAAGATGGCAGAGATAATAAAAGTAGTGTTTTTAACATAACGCAACACAAGCAATGGTCATTAGACCAGCATTAAATATTTTTTTTATGACGTTCCAGTACCTTAAATTATCAATTTGACAGTTTTGATTTTGATGTTGATTTTGATGTATTTTTAAAAATCTTTTTTTTCCTACTGTATTTTACAAGCCCCGAAATAAGATAAAACAAACAAAGAAACAAATTGAAAATGGTGACGTATAAAACACAGTGTCAATCAAGAGGCTCTGGCAGACCCACACATAGAGACCCAGATGAACATTAATCAGTACAAAAGAAACGGTTCATTTTTACCCGTGGAGCTCTAATCCAGACATGTTATCCACTAACTTTTTCTGAGGACATGAATAACTGAGGACTTGAGAGTTTCTTTGGGAAACTTCATGGACAAATTCTAATAGAATCTGGGGTTAAGAGTTCATGAGCTTTCAGCCACAGACGGATGAAAGTGCTCCAGAGATCCATAATGGCAACCGTTTTTTTCACTGTGCCTTAATAACGACTCTTAAATATATTCACGTTGCCCCAGATTTTCTGTTTTTGAAACGTTGCTTTTTAAACTGGAATCTCAAAACCTATGAAAATAATCATAAAAATCATAAATATTGTAGCTACACTCACTGTTTTAAAACGAGCCAAAGGCATGGATGCTGGGTGTAGTAAACCCACCAAAACTCATTCTACCATTGCAACTTTCTATTATTTGCACAACAGAGCTTTGTCATCACTGCGGGCTGAAGTCTTTATTGCAACATTCAGAATATTTGTCATTGGAAGTTATATGAGACGGCGTCTGAAAGACAAAACAACAAAACTTTGCTGAAAATACACCTGATCGTGTGCCTTGTGATGCTCACTGACAGGGGACCATAGTTGGCCCTCCTTTTTCATTTATTGTGACGTGAATGGGATTTATAGTGTGTGTGTTCTGCCATATTCAAGTATTGCCTCAAGAGGTATGAAGCAATTTGAAAAAAGCCTGTCTTTTTATGTACAGCATTCCTCACATCTTTTTTACTGTCAACACATACAGTACTGGGGCTGCAAACGGGCAGCGTGCCGGCCGGTCTTTCAGAATGACATTTCGGCCTAAACTCAACCCTGGCAAAGACTGAGAATGCAAAAGAAAGAAAAAAAAAAAAAAAAAAAAAAAAAAGAAAAAGGTCCGGTTGTGTAAGTAATCACAAAGACCTCAAAGCAAAAGCAATCTCGGAACTACTTTGTCAGCTGAGATGAGTTGCTTTGTAATGGGTAAGGTGGTCTGAAGCTCTGAGCACCATGTGTACTACACCAGCCTGTAATGGAAGGCAGTCATTATTATCTAATTAGTCAGACTAATGACATGCCACAGAGAGCCATAAGGCCAAAACAGCCTCCGTCATGCCCGTCTGTTCTTCACTAAAGGCTGCTCTCATACGAGCAGTCGTACCCTTAAAGTTGTATCCATGAGGGTTGAAAACAATATTCTCAAATAATGCTTAAGTGAGGGCGTTATTTGTGGATCAGGCTCTTCCTAAATTCCTAAACAGCCCAGCTCGCTCACTGCGAGAGGGACCCAGATCCCCCTCAAATTAAACCCGCCTGTTTGCTATCCTGGCTCCGAAATGGTGGAACGAGCTCCCCATTGATGTCAGGTCAGCAGAAAGTCTCCACACCTTCCGTCGCAGACTGGAAACCCAGCTGTTTCGACTGCACCTTGGCCAATAAAAATAAAAATCTTATTTCTGTATGTTGCACTCACATTGGTTTGGCTTATTTGAAGCTAATGTACATGCAATATTATATTATATATAATATAAGGCAGAGAAAGATTGCAACCCTGTTTCAGTAAGGTGGTCAAATTTGGTGGAGGGTTAAAAGCTAAGGAAATGGGTTTTTTGAGACCGTTTTAGGAGTCTCGGACTGACGAGGGGTAATTAACTTAACTACTGGGTCGTCATGAAGGGACAGAGTCAGGCCCAGTTAGAGTGACGACCTGGCTGGGACGGAAGGCTGAGCAGTGACCACAGGAGTGAATCTATTGATTCTGTAGGAGCTTCAAGTGTTTCAGATGCTTTCTGCTCCTCTGGAAGGCTGTTCCAACGTGGAAGCCATCATGCAGATGTGAGCATGTAGTCGATAGATGGATGGATGGATGGATAGATAGATAGATAGATAGATAGATAGATGGATGGATAGATGGATGATAGATAGATAGATGGATGGATAGATGGATGGATAGATAGATAGATAGATAGATAGATAGATAGATAGATAGAT
>CALSBV010010214.1:9468009-9498879 GCA_943590825.1 Bovichtus diacanthus | reverse complement strand
ATAGATAGATAGATAGATAGATAGATAGATAGATAGATAGATAGATACTTTATTATTGCCGAATAAAGTATCTGTTGTGTTGGTGGTAATTGTTCGGTACAGCATGGCAGCTCACTTCCAGTGCAAAAAAAGAACAAATAGACACCATAACAAGTGTTAAAGCACTATAAAGGTAAAGGGAACAAAACACACTGATTTCCCAGTGATTGGAGGAGCAGACAGTTGATATACATGAAAAGACGACAGGTCAATAGCAAAGGTTTGGACAGTTTCAGGTGTCGATCAGGGTAACGAGGAGGAGAAGACATGAAATAATGTAGATGATCTTACTTGCTAACCTTCCTGATGTTCACAGGGCATTTGGTAATTATCAGTCACAACTCCTGGTTTCCTCATTGAATAATCAAGTGTCCTTGAGCAAGACACTGAATCCCTAACAATTCCAGGGTTTCTGGGATGGAGTCTGACCTCTGACCTCCAGGAAAATTTGAATTTCCTTTCACGAACGAATACATTATTACCATCTTTCTCCTATTACTGACAGAGGGCATAATAATCGACATAGCGAGGGCCATTCAAGAGGGTGCTGGTGACGAGGGAAATAAATGAAGGCACTGTTCAGTTCATTGTAGTACTTTGTGACATCATAAGAACTGAAAGTAGGGTAGCAGTTCCGGTTGAAATGGAAGTGAGACTTGGGAATACAATTAATTAAGAATTTGATACACTGTGCTGCAGTTGTAAAATGACAGCTGGAATCTAATATTGTACGGACACTAGAGTTCTCCTTCCCAAAACCCAATATGTCTCGAGTTTTGATATCCCTCGGGTAGAGCTCAGGACTTTTTTTTTTTATTCTTTTTTTTAAAGAAAAGCTTTAATGTTGTGGCGGTTTGGTTATTTTCTAATGTATTGTATTAAAAAAACTGGCCTTGAAGGTCATTACAGGGGCAAAAACTCTAATGGGCACATCTCTTCATAGGGTTTGATTTTGGTTAGTTTTCGGTCAAGTTTTGTTAGAATTTCGAAACAGATTGCTTAAATGACTTTAACCTTAACTCGCTTTATAAAAAATAATGTTCTAATTTATTTTGCCTATTGGAATCACTTGCACTACATGTGTGAAATAACTGATTACTGTATTTGGTATTACACTGCCTACAACTTAAAGGCAGAATGAGAAGAATTTCTCTCAAAAACAATATATATAGACTCTCAATCATCCCTCATGACCCACTAGAAGTGTGTGGTGGTGTCTGTATCTGCGGAGAACCTGCCTGTATGTTCTTATTTTGCCGTGATCGGGAGGTTTTCTGGGAGTCGACCTCCATAAAAAACCTAGCAACCAGGTGCCAGATTGTAAGCACGTATCCAAGAGGAAGCTACGAAAATGGCGGCAAGAAATACGCAAGTATAGCGAGGCGAAATGCCAAGTGGACGAAGTTCATTGCTAAGCGAGACTGGATTTTGGGTTGGCGAGCAGCCTAACCACGGTCAGGGGCGTGCGCTTCTAGTGTTGTTGAGTGTTTGAATGTTTCGTTTACAAACTGCAACCGAAACATCCTACTCGTTCTGCCTAGAAGGTAACAAAGATTGAAGAACATACCTTGTCCCTACTAGATGTTTTAACTGGAAAATTATATTTGCAACAGTGCAAAGAAAGTGATAAAACTATGTGCCCATAGGAAATACTGCTCCACGACTCCTTAATTATAAATAAAAAGACAACAAAGACGCATCAAAGGATTGTTATTAATCTATCGAAGAAAATCATTCAAATCAAAGCAAATGTTTAATACTACTTTGAGAACTAATCTGTAGACATTTCACTTGAAAGTGAAGCCATGTTGTAAATATCTTAAAAAGGATGTAGTTATGCACCATCATTTAAACCTACAGTATCACAAAAAGCCAGCATGAAATATAGTGCCAAATACAGTGATCATTTTACTTACCTGTGCATTGAAATATAATTCAAATGCATGTATTAAATGTTTTCACATCAAGGTTGAATCCTTTTCGCTTAGCATTTCTCATTCATTTGAATAATAAGTAGTCAATTGAATCCAATATGAAGAGTTTTGGTTACCTTTTATCTTATGTTGCTAAATTGTCAGTATAAAATCCATGCATAGAGACATTTCCCAACAACCTTGCTGCTGCCTGCCTGACGTACATTGTGCCATCATTATCCCTCCCATCCTCCATCACTCATGCTTGTTTTGAAGGCCTCTACAAAGATTGAGTTTCGTCACCAGCCAAGATGCATTCAGTGCTTCCACCATCTGCTGTTGGTCTTCACTAAAAGCGTGCAGCCTTTGTGCTGTAAAGCAGTGCAGCAAACTAAGGAACACTGTCCAAAACAGTCTTGAGTGTTTACTGCAATTATCATAATGCCTTCAATTAATGTGGTAATGTGCATGTCAGAATGATCGTTTTAGCACCTTTCGGCACTCCATGAAATATCTTTGAAGAGTGTTTTTTTTTCTTTTTTTTTACATTTGTGTTTCATGATTGTTTTCAGCATAAACAACTTAATAATTCCTTGAGAATACATTTGGCAGTTGGTACGGCAATTTCCTTTAGTCACTCTAAAAGCTACTTATTTGCTTATATGCTTTGAAATAGCAGCATAATTTGGCGGTGGATGGTGTTTTTAAAGGTGTGTGTTGTTTATTTTTAGATGACAGAGATGACCAGCGCGATAAAGTGAAATGTCACAAAGAATTAGTGTGAATTATAATGGGGTCACCACGAAGCGTGTGTGTGTGTGTGCGTGCATGCGTGCGTGTGCGTGTGTGTGTGTGTGTGTTCAGAGGGAGAACAGAGAGATTGAGTGGGTTTTGACTGATGCAAATTGCAAACATTTGCATCAGTCATTTTGGACTTATGCTGTAATTAAGGAACTGATAGAGGAGGTATAAGATCCACTATATGTTCACTTTACCAGTGGTACTACTTTATCACTGGCAGCATTTTGCCTCAAGTATAAATTCTTATATTTACATAACATAGATTTATTCTGACATGCATTATCTCATATATCAGAGCACATGAAATGTGTGAACTGCTGTTATGATACAGCCTCGTTCCACATATTTTCAGCTGTATATTTTTGTGGATTGTGGACATCAGGAAGTTTGACAGGGTTGGCAAGACTTAGAAAAATAAACCTCGCTCTGGTGCTGCATAATTGACTTCACACTCAAAGGTACAACTAGACTTATAACGAAAAAGAAAACGAAATGCATTCCTCCTCTATAGTAACCTTAAGACAAAAATGGAGCAAAACACAAAGGAGATGAGCCTCATAACTGAACATTTAAATATAAATCAGCATAAGCCTGAGTGACACTTTCAAAGTCATCATGCCACTTCCTGAGGTATAATTATTTTAACCATGACATCTTGGATTCTGCCCCCTGACAGTCCGAGGCAGGAAATGAGACAATTTTAAAGCGCCACACAAGCTGGGGAAATTGACTTGTACGAAATTCAGGACAGTTGTTGTGAATGCAAACAGACAAGCGAATCACCATCAAAGTGATTTGTCAAGGGGGAGATCAGAAACCTGCGCCTGAAATTCCTGCGTCGCAGCAGGCCCCGTTTTCTTGTGAAGTTGTGCACATAAACCTCCACTGTACACTTTGTACATGTTTGAATGCGTCGGGCAGGTTATGTAATGTGGTAACCGTCCCAGTGCTCTTCCTTCAAAGGCAATGCCTGAATTAGTTAAGTATACTCATGAAAACACATGATGATTCATTCATAAATCATCAAAGTTGTCCTGCATTGTGAAAATATGTGGGGGCACACACTTAGTAAACAAGACAGTAGATTGTCGGGAAAAAAAAACACTACCTATAGTTTCAAATGAAATTGCATCCAATGTGTAGGGTCGGACACCACATGTGACTCGTTTGTGGAGGCGTTTCAGGACATATGTTCCTTGAACTAAATGTGGGGACACATGCGAGCACCGGGAGGTTTTGGATAACGGGCTTCATCTCAGCCCTGCAGCTTCTCGCTGCACAGCATGACTCAACTCTGCCACCTCTTTTTTTTTTCCCTTAGCAGCGGAGAAAGTATTCAGAGCCTTTTTAATTAAGAGAAAGTTTGTAAATTGCCGATGTCAAAAAAAAAACTCACTTGCAAGTAAAAGTCCTGCACTCCGGAGTTAAGTATAGTGAAAGTGTTCGGCAGGTTTAGGTTGCACTCATGAGGTTAAACCAGACTAACACTCTACAACCGCACCAGCAGCTCTGTTATGCTGTTCTTCTGCACAGTGGTGCGTTGAGCTAAACGCTAATTGTAGCATGCTAACATGCTCACAATGGCTACGGTCAGAGGCGGTTTAGAAAGGAGACCGAGAGTTCATTTCCTGTATCTGTGTCACGTGGGTTTTGCCCACATGTCCACCTATTTCCCAGAAGCCACATATGTGTAAATATCTAATATTTAAAAAAAAAAAGAAAAGATATAAATAGCCTACTTTACACCGCGGCCACTTAGGGGGACAGGAAGTGTATAGCATTTCATACCATTGTATAGGTCATCTTTAGTTATAGAGCAACTCTTTTGATATGGTGACGTGTTGTCTAGCAGGTTTAATGTCAACCACGTTCATCCTCTTGGTTTAGCACGTTATCATGCTGTCAGTCGCAGCACTCCACACAAAGTCCAGCTGAGGTTAAGTGTTGTACAAAATGAGTATTTGACCCGGTGATGACGCTAGAGGGAAAAGTCAGAGTCTCACCAAACTAATATTATTCATGTGTTAACAAAGGTTTCTACTGCAAAGTGAGAGATTGACGGGGGAATTCATTGTGGTGTTCATGTGCTTGTCACAAAGAGAAGTCTCTTAATATCTCTGTTCGCATATGGAAAAATCTAATAAAAAGATGATGACATCGACCTCCTCCGTATTTGCTGCGCTGGCTGAATCGACATACGTTCTATATTATTGCTGTCTGTTGTTTACAGTGTCTCTTTGCTACCAGCCTACCCTATGCATTTTTTTTTTTTTTACATCTGTGCTACACCTTAACAGTCGGCCTCCCACTCTCTTTCAACATTTCATTTTTCATACGTCTCTGTTGTAGCCACTCTGCAGTGTTTTTGCATGATTGGGGTATCTTTAGGTATAAGATAAGGCCCACAAACACACTGCTAAATAAATGCAAGAATGACTTCATGACACCAGTCAGCAGATCCAAGACATTTCCTCGCTCAACTGAAACAATACATGCTTCTTGACAAAAAGAAAACTTCCAAAAAGTACTTGAAAGTCATGTACTGAAGGTATTTCCAGTTTCTTGTCTAATCCCTGAATGGGACTCAAAAAACATTCAAAAGCTGTCCACCGTAAATGTACTGCCATCTCTACAGCTATCCCGATGTCAGCTTTCCCCATGTGAGACGAATTACAATAACCTGTATCAGAAGTGTTCTCTAACATGCACTGTTGAACTGCAACCACTGCACTGTTCCCCCACTTCACCTTACCTTGGGAATCTGCAAAGGGAGGATTACTGGCCAAGATGAAGGGGCCGAGCAGGGAGGACCACAGGGAGGACAAATATGCAGTTTTCAGCCTCCCGGGGCCTCATTACAACAGAGTCCTCAAACAGACAGGCAGCGTAGAGGCGCTTAGAAAAGTGCTACTGCCTTCAGTCCAAAACCAGGGTTCATCTGGGTTTTTGAAGGCCATTAATAACACCGTTATATTAGGGCTAAAGCTCACCAAGAAACTCAGCATTGTTAAAAACTGTATGACCGTGTATAGACCATAAATCTTTGTATACAATTTCTAATCATAAATATGTCTTTTCTCCTGATGCTGATTCGACTTATTCACTATGTGCCGAGTCCAAGAATGACACGAAATCTCCCGCATGTAAGCGATCAAGCCAGTTGAACAAAAAGGTGCAGTTACTCGTGCCTGTTATTATGCAAGACCTTTTCACAACCCAGGTATTAAGATAAAAATAAGATAAGAGAAATCTTTATTAATCCCCGCAGGGAAATTCAGGTGTCAAAGCAGCAACAGCAAATGAGAGTGAAACAGGAGATGGGACAGGTAGGAGTTCACACCACACGGAGATAAAAAAAAATCAAATGACATCAATAAGGATTGAATAAAACATTGAGTAGCTGGCCCTAGGTGTGTGTGTGTGTGTGTGTGTGTGTGTGTGTGTGTGTGTGTGTGTGCAGTAATACAGTGCTATACTGCATAAAAAATATAATGCAAGAAAAAAGAAGCGGTCATGGGGAAAAGTGGTTGTTCCCAGTTTTAAGGTCTTTAAAACGTTGACAATGAACATGTAAGGATGCTTTTAACACCAGATCTCAACCTCTTAAGATTCTATAACTTGGTGCATGAAGATGTAAAGACATTGCACAAGAAACCACAGGTTTTTTTGCCTATGGATACTATTCCTGGCGTTTGGTGACACTCACCATTGCAGTTTGGTTGATCGACTACTTATTGTGCTTGTTGGCGATAGTTAGTTTTGTGTCTGTAGATTAAAACACTCCATTTCATAAATCATCAGCTAAATGAAGTTGTGTAAGTTACTTTAATATTTTGGAGGGCTAATGAAGCAATAATTGCTTAACTTCCACTAAACACCAGCACAGTGTTGTTGGGATGCCCCGTGTGGCCTGGAAAGTGCACGTAGCCCAACACTCAAATACCCAAAAACTTCACACCTGCAACAATAAGACTCAAACTTCTTGGCATCATTTGAAACAAAGTTAATATTACGTCTAACATCAATAATAATATTAACATAATCTAAAAAAAAAAAAAGAACATACTGCATTAGAATTTCAAGGGCTTCCAATAGAAATATTTGTATCATATCCATATGAGAGAGACATAACACTGTCTGGCTGATATCTGACTTTTATTAAAAGTTACATTTTTGGTATAACTCAGTAAACTAATAATGCAGTCTAACTCCAGCCCAGACTGGCATTATATTCAGGGAACATTGTGAAGTGTGAGTGCAAATTACAATGTCTGCAATAAACAAGCAAACGTCAGTCTACAGTGCCAAAGTCCCCGGGTTTTCTTAGATGATTATTTAGCATAAGAAGGGGTGTCAGATATCTCTTGAACTTGCTCACATGCTCGTTGCTGTCTAATTGCCTGGTAATAAGCGTGTAATGAGTTTCTGATGTACAGACTGCATGTCTTGGGTATTTGAAGTATCGTTCCGTGGGAATTTAAGCGTGACAAATGAAGTGATTGTTTTTGTGTTTCAGGGCATGGTAAACCACTGTGAGTTTGCCTGCCAATTTAACCTCCATTTTGAGACCCGTCAGCACAGTTGAGAGTCACAGCATTCAGCTGGTTTCCAATTTGCTTTTAAAAGCTGATTAAAATAAACAATAGATAATACCATTTCATGACTGTTCTTATTTTAATCAATCCGCTTTTGAGGTCTGAGCAACTATTTGTTCTTAAATAATAAAAAATAATTAATTTAGGATTTAATTTAAGGCCTTCAAAAAAACTTCTTTGTAGATCCACAATAAAGCAAGTATAATTAAACGTAACCAATTTTTCAGTAATTAAATATAATGTTATTTTACCATATTAATTTACTATTGGGTCCAGATTATGATGAATAAATGCCCAAGCTCAGTAAAATTGGTAAAAGGACTAAGTAGTAATAAATCTCTTTAACATTGCCAATTGATTTAATTAGATTAAAAAATAAATTACAGCTGGCAAGCAATCAGATGATGGTGGAGTCCTATCAGGATCCAATCAGCGGCTCGATGAGACTCAATTAGGATTGAAGCGAAGGAGAAAATCGGCTTACACCATCAAAGTCTTTGGACGTTCTCTCCTTATAACCCGCTGAGCACGTAATTGAAAAGGTTGAAATATATTAACTCACCAAGACCGGACACCTGCCAAAAGCCTGAAACATATTTATTAAATTTAAAGATAAGGTTAGATCGAATAATTATAGCACACTGGTGTTTCTGACGTGGAAAAGTAATGCAGGGACAGTGGACAGATGCCAATTGTACTAGTTTTATTGTACTAGTTTTACTGTTAATGTGCATACTACAGATCTGAGGCCAAGTTGTACTTACATGCCCGACGCAAACCTTCCCCCGGATTAATACACTTTTAAAGCTGCACCAGAATTTTGTATGTTGTTAGCTCCCGGACCTCAGCGACTCTTTTTCCGTACTTTTTTCGCAAACTTCCTCCAGTTAACAGTGTCATTGCTTTGGAATATGAAGGTGTAGAAGAAGTACAGTAAACACATGCAATAAAGGTCATTGCTCATAACATGCACTAGAAGGAATTAAATAAAACAAGACTAGTTCCGTTGGAATGACAAAAGAAACCTGAAACCGTTTTTTGACCCATGACTTTCTGTCCACAAAAGGGGCCGGACCTTGTATCCATACTTCCTGCCTATGAGAAGATACGAGTGATGGGCAATACTCTGCCCTACAACATGCGGTGTGGCTCACATTAACGCTTGATATATGCATCCGAGTGCTTTGACTCTGTACAATTCATTCCAAATGACTGAAAAGAAAAGAGTGGAGTCCACAGTTCCAGGGTTTAACCTACAGTATTTCTAAGCCCTTCAGGCGCACGGCCAGCGGGGCTGAAAGCGAGGTCTTTGGATGCGCTTGTTGCTGGAACGTACAGCACCGCTCCAGCCAGCATGGAGAGGAGAGGGTACGTGTAACAGTGATCCCTCCAAAAGACAAGGACGTCCTCCTGGCACTCGTCGACAGCGTATCCATGAATCTCTGTCTTTTCATTGAATGATCTGGTATAAAAATGAATGAGTGGCCACCATCAGCACAAAGTCAAAGTCAAACCATTTCACACACACTTCTAATGTGTTTCTATTCTCTTTTTTTTTTGGGGAATACTCTGCTTACTTTCATACTAGCCTTTGCGGCCACTTTCATTCATTATCAACAATATTTAAGTTCAGCATGTGTACCTTCCGGAGCCTCCTCCCCGGGGATGCTGTGTGTGAGTGTGTGTGTGTGTGAGTGTGAGACGAAGAGATGCATGCAATGTTTCTGTAACTTAGATTCTGTAACTTACTCAGAATGCTGCTTTGTTACTTTTTGACCCAGCCGAACCCTCTCACCCATGCATCACTGCCCTACTGTGTATCCTAACATCTACGGTGATCCTCTGGCTTTTTATTTAGCTCCACCATCAGGTAAAAAAAACCTCAATTTGTCCAATGCCTCGGCTGCTGACCGTGTATCTGGAAAACTAATGCCTTTCCCATCGGTTTCAGGGCAATTGCAATTACTAAGAATGAGGTTGTTTTGTCACCATAACCCTGCGTGATGCTGTTTCAAAATTCCTTCACACGATTTTAGGGCCGTTATATAGTTGAGGGGCAGCTATTTGTAAAGATATCTGGGATCGAACTTGATTGAATCTCTGCCTTCGTGTCTTTGCTTAACAGGGACATTTCTCTCTTTGTGACTCCGCAGTGCTCAAGGATACTAATGAAGCCTTTAGTCACATTATCATTGTTATTCATGTGGATAATCCTCTATATGTGCCATTAGTTTTTCTTTGACACTCCAAATCCCAAGCCTGAGATTGATCTATGTCTCATCATTTGAGTTCACCTCACAGAGATCTCAATTAAATCAATGTCAGCGAGGGATTCAAATGTGACACTCTGCCCCCCCGCCCCCCCTTCCTCTCTCTTGTCAGCTGACAGAGGGGTCCCTTTGTGCCAGTCGATTGAAAAGACACTTGCAAAGGAAAAAAGTCACTCCTGCCGTCCCCTTTGCCATCAAATCATACTTGTATGCTGGACTTTGAGAGAGCAGGGGAACGTTTGGGGGGGGGGGTTGTGTTAATTCAGATAGCATCTGTCATCTTTCTGTTTCGATAGCTCATCCATCAGTGAGGCTGGAGGGTGTCGCAGAAAATCCACTGTGAGGTGATCATCATTCTAAAAGTGCACCGCTCTTTGAATTTCTATACAAGTGGTCGCCTGCAAGGTAGACAGACTCTCTGTTGAAAAGAAGATTACTTCTGACATCTCGGGGTTTAATAAAGGAGTCTTTCTTTTTCCGTCTTGTATGAAAGCAAAACAAGTGGCCAGAGAAAGAGGAGTAGATGTATTTTAGCGACAAGTGCCGCGGAATACTGAAGCGCAGCCACAGTGCCATCAGATCTCCCTTTTGGGGCGAGTGAATAAAAGTTAAACATCATTTCATCTGACAGAGAGATGACTGACAAATCCGTGGTCGTACTGCTAAAACTCTGGGGCTTGGAGATACGGATGACCTACCAATAACACACTGTGCTTCAAAACACACACAAACTTTATAAGGATTCTGTAGATTGCTGTTCATTTTTGGTACCTGAGTTTAATTTAGGGCTGGGTGATAAAATGATGTCGAAAAAAATTTCATGAAAATATTTGTCCACAATAACTATGATAAATGTGTAAGATTTATTTGGGATATTTATTTTTTGAACTTCCATGCCAGCAATTGTCTGCCGGGAGAAGTGTTTTTTTATTTTTTTATTATTTTTTTTAAAGTGGTGGTCGTGAGCTTCACTTCAATGAATCATTCGCTCCAGAATGACCTGAAGTTGTATGTTTACGTGTGTCACTGTGACGGCTTCATGATAGGATTTGATGTCTTAGCCTGGTTTAAGAAAACTCTTGCTTTGAAACTAGTGCACGGCCAGAGAGTGAGCAATACACCAGTGAATTTGAACTTTTCAAAAAACTTGTGTTACACTTATCTCTCCTAGGTCTGATATATCATTTGTCTGATGTTCTGTTCCCCCTCAGGCACCACACTGTATCTGCCAACATCTATTACAGTAAACTGGTTCAATATAGCCGAACTTCACAAGCTTTTTTAGTCCGTCACATTAACCTAAAAAAGTTACCAGGAAAAAAACTTGTTTTGTTATCAAGTCGGAACCAGGTTTAAACACGATGCTGTGTTTCAAAGGAGGTTAGGTTTCCCACAAAGCTGGGTGCAAACTACGGCTGCATCCCAATGCAGGCGCTGCATCCTTCAAAGTCCGTATTTCAAGAGTACACAAGACTATTCCTCTAGGAACAATGGATTTCATAAATGCAGCCTTCTTTGGCCAAACTTGGAGGACAAGTGCATCTGTTCTGGCCCAGGAGGCTTTCTAATCCATGATCCATTATGGGCTATTCCACTTTTTAACAGTGAACAGTAAACATCAGAAAATATCAACTGAGCACCTTGTATTCAACAGATGGCCACTAGTATTGCTAAAAGCATCATCATGTCTGTAAAAATATTTACACTACTTCAATTGAGACGTAGCATTCAGGATTCAGATATACAACCCCAGATACCGGCAGCTTTTCTCTGTATAAAGGTTTATTTCGTTTTTTTAAAAGCTAAGGAAATCACTGTGAAGTGGCTATTTTTTTTTTTTTTTGGGCCATTTTTGCCTTTTTTTCTGACAGAGGACAGAGAGAGAGAGAGATATGACATGCAACAAAGGTCCCAAGGCTGGCATTTAGATTTTTAGGCTTGTAGCAACATCTGAAAAAGCTATTACTATAAAGTGACGTTCAGATAATTTGCTTTGGCAAACACATTTTATGGAAAAAAAAGAATAGCTGTTCTTATTTACTGGCAAAAAAACACAAAAATAGTTTACAGCCAAGGCAAAATGTGAAAAGTTTTCACCACAACCGTGTAATGGGAAAACAAGGCATCAGTAAACATGTCATTTATGACAAATAATATAGTCCCAGGATGCCTGGGTTTTTGCATGTAAAGAATGTAGAGACATTTGAAAGACAAAAAGCTGTATTTTTAAACAAGGTGAGGGGAGTTAGCCAAATACTTGTGAATGTATATAGCACGGGGGCCAGTGGGAATCCCAGTGGGAGTGGTTGCAAAGCAGGAGAAGGAAAGAACGGGGCTAAAAGAAGAAAATTCATTATTTAGCGCAGTTGCCATGGCATGGCCATCGCCTCTGGGAGAACAAATCAGGACGGGAGGAAAAGAAGCAGGACAGGAGAGGACGGAGGGCAGCTACAGAGAGGTGTGATGCGAAAACACAGGGCCGTGATGGGCGGGCGGGCGGGCGGGCGGGTGTAATTAGTGGGACAAGCTTCTCAGAGGGGCTCGCATCCACCCGGAGAGCACAAACAGACACAGGAGAGCCTTCCAGCTACTTATCCCAGCCCTGGGCACGTCGTCCTGAATCGTGAAAGTGAATGATGGGCCCTGTGGAACACCATATGGCTTCAGCCAGCCTGAAGTAGATTACTCACTCTAGATACATAATACTTATCCTTCGGCATCGAGTAGCAATTTCAGTTTATTTTGTGAGCAAAAGGATTAGTAGTTTTATCTCTTCGCCACTGGGAAACATCTTCAGATCCCTATAGCAACTTATTGGCTGAGTGCTTCTGATACTGGGGGTGATCTAGGCTGGATGCAAGCTGGAATAGATTCTCAGTCCATGCAGCGGTCGAATAAAGCTTTCACTGAGCAAAGCCGTTATTGGGTTTATAGCGGGGGTTCTTGCGTGGTGGACCAAAACGTTTTGCCACAGATGTAGAACTTCCAAGAGCAATGGAGATGAGAAATTCCACAGAGACGCCCGGCAACTCCGTGTTTCATCCCGGCGCTCTGAGCCTGTTGCAAACTGCTGTCTTTGATGTCGAAATGTCGCCCGCATTTCCTCTTTGACATGCATTACAACCGTTATTACCCAGCATTACCGTCATCATGGATGCACAAAATTTGATGTCCAGCCAACTGTGAGATTTTTAAGATGCAGCCACCGAGGCTTTTGATGTGCTTTTGAAGCTGGGAAATTATTTGAGACGGAGCGCATGGCGGATGAGTAAAAAAAAAAAATTGATAAATAAAACTTCTCTGGGAATAATTGTATTGTAGTTTTTCTTTATCTTTAAGTGTCTTCCATGTGTCAACACAGGATCCAGTCCCTTTACTCTGCCAGCATAAATAGCGATTAGGATATCGGACTCAACGCAACATGAGGGCAATTACATTTTTTTACACTTGCTATTTACACTGGGGATTTTCTACGATTACCTCCCGTTTACATTGGATATTTATTGTTTTGCTGGATTATAAAATGATCCTGTTATAATTGATAACAGTCGCACACCGCCGCAGCGGCCGTCCGAAGCGGGGCGATATGTGGACCGCCGTGCCCACCTGCCGCCGCGCCTGTGGTGGCGTTCATGCAGCGTGGCAAGTCCACTGTGACACCGCTGCTCCCCGTTCACCTTCTTTCCCCCATTTTATACAATCTCATGAAAAATATATTTAAGCACTTCTGCAATGCTGGATGCTCTGTTGCCCTGGCAACCAAATTCACCCACCAGTATTAAGTGCCTGAGGCCTGGCGCTGGTACAATATTGCTTCACTTCTTTTTCTCTCCTACTGTTCTTTCATTTAGTGATATTGTTCCCTGTGTCTCTACTAAAAAACACAGCCAGTGACATCACAGCGCTTTTTTTATTTCATTAATAAGTCATATAGTTACAAATAAAGATTATTGAGACGGTGGATTAAAACTAGGCCGGTGCAATATCAGGAGACTTTGCAATATGAGGATGATTTGCACATGCACCCTGCACCCTTGGGTAAAATAAAGGTTACGTAAAAGTCATAGAAGTTACAGTTGCGGCTGTAAGGTCACAGGTTCCAGTTGTCGCCACAGTTGTAAAAATGTAGGCGGGTAAAGTGAGGTTTTCATAAAGCACTTTCCCCACCAGCTGCCACTTCCCAGTAGGACTGTGTTGCTTGGATGCATGAATATGTGGAGCTGCATGAATGTGAAGCAGGGTGTTAAAAAGGTTAAAAAAAAACTTCTGGAGAGAGAACCATCTTGTTTTGCTTCCTCCTCTTGCAAACATCGACCCGGCATACTCTTATGCCTTAATTAAGGACAGTATGTGTCACTGTGGCAGTCCTCGGAGACGGAGAGAGGGAACAACAAGCAGCAACACTCTCATTGCCCCCGCACACACCGCTCGAGCCATCAGGACAACATGCACTCTCTGAGAAACTTTCCACGACTCTTTAAACGCACGCAGCAGAATCTGAAATGGCCTCCGACGAGTTCGCTGTGCAATCAGCGCGGCGGCTGCAGTTTGTTTTGTTTGGCTTTTAGGGCTGGGCCACAGGCGTGCCCCTGGAAAGCCCTGAAGTCAGACAGAGGACGTATTTAGGATAAAATGACGATGCGCTGCCGTTGTCACAAGGCATCAGACGCAGTCACTTTGCCACACATGCCTTTGCACACTATCTCCTCAGAGAATTGAAATTGCCCTACACAGCAAAGAAACAAAACAAGTCATCTTGTATCCAGGCTTATCTATCTTATTTTAGAATGAATCTGATTAAATGACTTTACTGAACAGGGTCATGTTTTAGCTAATTCAAGTGAGTTTTACTTGGTTTATGCTATTGAACGTGGCTCTTTTCAAACAGTACTCCAGACAAAGGGACTATCTCTGCAAAATGAAGTGCTCATTTCCTTTCAATAAAAACTAGATTGAAAATTTGATCGAAAAAATGGAAAAACGGATCATAGCGCTACGTTCATTTAAAAATGAAAGATTTTTTTTGCCGTTTCCTGGGCTGGTACCAAATACAGGATAAAACAAGCGTGACGTCTAGTGAGGCACAGTGTGTTTCTTTTGTTCTTTTTTTATTTATTTTATTTTTATAAAACCATTGAAATGTTTGTCTGTGACAGGTGTGTTCAGAGTTAAGACGATGTGCATGTAAGAGATGACACAATTGCATACAAAGTCAATGCAAATATGCTCGTAACTCCACTTCATCAAAGTAGCTACAGAGAAAAGGAAGAGGGTTCTGGAGCAAGATAACAGAAAGATCCCTGCTAAGTTGTTTCATAAGAGGCTAAGCTGTCACAATAACATTATACACACACACACACACACACACACACTGTAACGTCTGTACAGTTAGCTCATTAGCTAAGCATTGACTGCTGACATTTACCTTACCTTAATAAGTAAAGTCTTTATCGCTTAATTGTTTTGTGTTTTCCTTTGTCGTTTTAAGTGTTATTTATTTTTGATTAATGGAGCGTTATGATCTGTCACAACCCATTCAAGCGAAATGATGAACCAAAGCAAGGTATTTCTACAAAATACAGTTAATAAATGAAAGAATAATGAAGAAAAAAAAAAAAAAAAAAAGTCACATGAACCAAGTAAAATCAGTTGCTAGAATATTACCCTGTTCAGTGAGATCATTTGAAATATTCTGCTTTAGCTCATTTGAACTGTTCAACATTAGCACCAGTGGCCAAATTCTTTCAAATGATCAAAGATTTGAAATTTAAAGTAGCACAAGTATGGCGAGCATTAGCAGCTATGCGCTCCTGGTCATACCAGACGGAGAACGATCCCCGGGTGTGTCGCCAGAGAAGAACGTGAGCTGGTTTCTCTTCAAGCCTCAAACGGAGAAAACGGATTCTGAGACAGATTCCCTTGTATTAGAAGAGAAGGATTATTTGACAAGGAAATATGCTGCACATTGAGGTCTGGATCCACATGGATGTCCTTCACTTGGTATGTCATTAGGAGACCTTCAGCATGTTTGAGAAGCTGCAAGTCCATTACACATCCCGTCAAGTCTGTTGTCTCTATTGAAAACAAACTGCCAGTATGTCACTCTGGAGAGGAATAATTATTTTATTTTTGTGGCGAGATGCTTTCCCGCCATTTACCTATTTGTGGCACGGACTCAATACTCCCGGAGTGCGCTGCCCCTGGCTCTAAGGGATTATTTTCATGTGCTTTTTCTTCTGTTTAGACACAGACCGTTACATAAGGCTTTAGAAAAAGTCCTGGTTTCTTGTTTATCCGGTGGTAGACAAAGCAGAATACATGGTGTTTTATTTACACTGACAGTGTGAAGTTCACTACACGTCACCCACAGTGAGGTTCTTGAAATGATGCAGCGAAGCAGGATTGGCAGACTCTTGACAGGACGAGTTAAACCCAAACTCTGCTGGGCTTCACTCCTTCCTTCAGCCTGTTCCTGGAGCCGACGTCGATGCCGTGTGTTTGATCACAGAAGACACTCTTCAGTTGAACTAAATTATCCAGTTCATGGTATTTTAATTTCACTTCAATTGACTTTAAGCAGACAATCATAAGGCCTATAAAATATTCAGCTGAACGGAGCGGTCAGTCGGTTATCTGTGGTTATCTTCAAGCAGAAAGTGTAAGTGTTGAATAAAATCATCAATGAGCCACGACTCCCTATCGCATGCTGGGATTTGCACATTTCAGTTTGTTGATGGGTCAATTCAGACGCAATAGCACTTTGATTATTGCCTCTACTATTAAGAAAGGCTTATCTGCAAACATTGACTCCTTCTGGAATAGGCTCTTTATTACATTGCATTTTAAACTGTAAAATTGAGTTCCAAAAAGATAATAGCAGATTGCTGTTTTGGCTATGGGCCCCATTTCATTTTTAACCAACTCTTAATTTTTAAAGAGAACATTTGCAGAATCTTTCGCAGACTAATCAGACTAGATTCTAAATATCAGTTAAACGAGACATTTATACGTGAAATATAAACTTACCGGCCACTTTATTAGATACGAGAGAAAGTTATAGTCCTCAGAATTTCCTCGAAATCATACCACATTTTTGATACTATTTATGGTCTGGATTTTCACTGCATTAGCCATTCAATGCATTGACATGTTATAATAACTTTTGTATACACCGTTAATTCACGAATAGTGACTGTTGTGTTCTTTTAATTTGAAATAGAGACGCATAGAAATCAATTTCAGAAAACTTCTCTTCATATTAACTGTATTTATTGATGATGATATGATGAGTATTACAAAAGTCCTCAGCTGAGGATCTATTTCACCACAGACCACATTAAAGTAGTTCCTCTGTCTCACAGATCTCTAGTTTACAACATATTTTATACCTGCTGCCTTTCAGGTGTAGTCTTCTCCCATTGGTTGGCTGGGGCCAGCTCCTATTGGCCCCTTGTTGGCACTTAGGCCACGCCTCTCAGCGCTTCTCTGCTCCAATCAGATCTTCTGTCACCCTTTTAGGTGGTGTACTCTTCCTCTTCAGTTTACAAATATTGCTTCTTATTTCACAGTAGATTGGCCACTAAGTTACTTAATTCAATAACATCTTTATATCACATATTACATCTAAATAAGGAACAATAAGGCTCATTGTAACAGTTTATATATTGATTATTCTCACATGACCTTGCTGTATTTAACTCAGTGGCAGAGAGACGGGCCTTTCACTTCTAATTTATGCTTTTCCCCCGTGAATACAAATTCAAAATGTCCTCTTTGTTAACCTGTTGTCTTGATAAATTCAGTATGTCAATTTCCACAGCTGTCATTTCATCAGTACAAGTCATGTCAGACTTTCTACTTTGGCTTTCTCCCTGAACGATATTAAGCTACCACAAATAAAACTCACCAGTCTCTCAACAATTCTTTTTTAAATTAAAAGCCTTCTTATAAGTAGATTAATTAACGTATGAAGACTTCATTTCTGTAAAACAAAAAAAAAGAAAAGAGTGGTGAGTATGACATGAGTCGATTTGCCTTTTTTTTTTTGTACTGATGGAATTGGTGTTGTGGAAATGTACATTATAATTTACCCTGTGAAGTAGTCAATGTGTTGTTTTAACTTTATTTGTTCATGGTGACCACGCCCCTGCTCATCACTTCCAGCAGAAGTTAATGCACCATGTCACAAAGCACACGTCCACTCAGGCGGGTTCCTCGAGCACGACAATAGAGTTCAGTGATCTCCACAGACAGCCGATCTGAAATTTAATAGAACAACCTCAGGATCAAGTGGAACAGAAGTTTAGCAGCATGCTTGTGCAGCTGACAATCTGAAACGACTGCATGAGGCTTCCACCACCATGTTGAATCCATGGAATACACAAAAGGATCAAAAAGACCTGCACAACCAAGCATTGATAATGCAGATAATGCAATGGCCATTGATTGGACAATTGAGCACAAACCATGATTTAAACCATTCACATCTTAAGTGTTTAAAATGTGCTTCCATTTCTCTGAAATCTCAACCAGAGACTGGGTGAAGATCGTCCATGTGCTCTGCATTTAAAAATAACAACAGACTCTGAGACATCTTCTGTTTAAATGCAAAGTGTTGTCTAAGATACATAAAACCTGGCGGCAAATGTGAAGACATTAAGAGAGATTTATTCTAAGTTTGAGCTGTATGGGGGGTGGGGGTGGGAAAGGCAGAATGCGAGCAGACACAGCCCATCAGCTTACAGTTGCTGTTTACTTAATAGAACTCACAGAGCGAGAAAAACTGAGACACTCCGAGGTGAGAGAGTCCGGGTAGAGTGTGTGTGGCCTTGAATTTCCAGTCACATACTAAATGCTGTTGGTATCACTCAGTGACTCGGGGACTCGTGGTCAGGGGTTACAGCAGGCCACACTATGTCTGGCTCTGGCTGGGATGCAGGGATGTGAATCAAGGTTCAAAGTATGAAAATCTCTGGAGTGACTTTAAGAGGATTTATTAGACCGTATGACAGGAGGGGTCAGTCTACAGGTTTGAAAGGCAGGCACCAACCAATGTAAGCCATGATTCAAATCTCAGACGCATTTTTTAAGATCATAAGACATTCTGTTTTCTTCGGGGATGTTAGGAGTGCTAAGTCATCGCCATGTATGTAACGTGAGATGGTAAGAAACCAGAAAGAAGAATGAAGAATGGCAATATGGGTTGGTAGGGCCATGCCTTTGTTCAACACTGGAATATCAACTAGTTTTCAAGTAGAACCACCAGCAGGTTCACACTTTTGGTTCAGAGCGAAATGTCTCGACCGCTATTAGGTGAATTGCACTAAAATTTGGCAAAGACATTCATGTTCCCATCAGGAAGGAATTGTAACCCTCAAATTTTTTATCCAGCGCCATCATTGGGTCAAAGTTTAAAATGACCAATAGGTCTACCGGCAAAACGAATGGCCATCAACCTTTAGAGCTAATTAACAAATGTTAGCATGATAAAATCGCCAAAATAAGACCGTTACCATGATAAATATTACACCAGCTAAACATTATGTGAACATTGTCATCTTGAGCATGTTAGCATTCTGACTTTAGCGTTTAGCCCGAAGTATAGTCTCAAAGAAATGCTAGCATGTCTATAGTATGGCTAGCTAACATTTGGCTGTGCTAATTAGCAATGACACTATGCTAACTTACATAACTAAGACAGTGAACATTAAATGCTAAACATCAGCATGTGACATGTGCATGCAGTGTGTTAGCATGCTTGTGTTAGCATTTAGTCCAGCCTCACAGCGCTGCCAGTGTCGACTCCTAATGTTGTTAAAAGAAGTGGACTAGTACCTGCAAAGCTGCCTACTCAACGCAGCACCACTGACAATCTTGCAAAAGACAACATAAGCTATGATTTATTTCCTACCTTCAAGGCGACCACTGATTTCGGTCCATTTCAGTACGTTATTAAAGACTCGCCTTCCAAAAAACGAGTTTCGTGACTCATCTCAATTCATATTTAGTCACTTTCTTCGTAAAACTTTATCAGTTTGTTACTTTTTCCACAAAACGTTGACTGTCCTTCAATGTCTTGGCCTATTTGTTGTGTGCTATGCGACAAAAAATGGGCTGGGACCTTTTGCGAATTCTCAAAATGTCTATGTGATAGTGTGTTCACTGTTAGGATGTAGAAGAAGTCGGTAAATAATGTGTGATACGCCCTTATTGGAGATGGTTTGCTGTGTGCCAGCGTGAGGCGTAAATATTATGGTGTAGATTAGCGTCATTCCAATCAATGGACAGGTTTATCATCCATGTGTCTATGCAGTGGGTATTTAGCCCTAAATAACATGAGTTATACCTGTTGCTTTGAATTGAGAAATGGGTAAGTAACCTGAGTCATTTGCTTTATTATAATCTATTGTAAGGATGAAGAACTGTGCTTGGTGGTGTAGCCAAATGATCCTGCCAAACCTTTTTCTCTTCATCTTTTGTAATCAAACTGGGAAGGCTTCATTTCTCTTCTACTCCATAAAACAATCTCTTGGTAAAATGGTGTTCGTCACCCCACCTCAGACTATACAATGTTTTTGTCTCTTTAAAAAAAAAAAAAAAAAAAAAAATGCATTAAAGAAACAACTGTGCTGTTTTAATCTAAATAAAATAGCCCCAGTTGGAGGCAGTAATAACAATACACAATAAGCAATAAGCTGCTGCCTCGAAACAAAATGAAAGCCGTAAATATCCTGTCTGCTCTGAGTGCCACTCCTTTCGGTGTGGGGACAAACGGGGTTCTCTCCGTTTTACACCAAAAGCAATAAACCTAATTTAAAACTATTACCATGAGTTTGAGAGGAAAATGCAAATTTTTTTTCACCGCAGTACTGTTGCTATTCCTCTGCAACCTTATTTTACACAGGGTTTTGTTTTGTCACATGACGAGCTTAATGGCGTCTTCTTTTCGTCGTGTGGCATAAATACACGCCTGCCACTACAGGAGACGACACCTTGTTATCTTCTAACAACTCCAAGTCTTCTGCTATCTTCTGTAATTATCTGTGCTATTATGCACAACAGCACCCTGCCAGACATATTGGGCTTTTTGCACAATACTGGCACATTGAGCTATAACAGCAATTAGTCCTGGCTGGCATATCTGCACCATCATTCGCTATTTCGTCTGTTGTTATTTTGCTTCACAGTTTGGTATTTAATCAGAGCTGGAAAAATCATTTAATGCTTCATTGAATTAAAATATCAATACGATTGTGGAATAATACTCTATTACAAATAATCACAACTTATTACATGTCATTTTGAAGAATGCTTCCTTTTCATTAAAAAAAAAAAAAAAAACTTCTGCCACTGACTCACTTTTCATAAAAAATGATAATGGCAATCTTACATGATCAGAGTTAGAAACGCTTCCAACGTGGTTAAAAGTCTGACTTGAGTGATCAATAGAAATGCAAAACAGCGGGACGAGGTTAAATAAAGATGTGCACGTCTCTGCTCTGCCTTCTAAGGAGCACTGTAATACATGTCTCATGTTCCCTCTCATGTACCAGGTGCCAAAGCAATCCAGCAAAAGCGTCGCAGCTCTCTCCGTAATGCTCTTGTCCCGTTTAAATGGAGCCATTACATCACATTTACATACCTGAGCCCTGCTGTACGTTTCAAAGCTGAAAAGCCGTAATGATGTAGCCATGTTAGAGATTCTATGTCTGACAATAGATGGAGGCATTCAGCGCGGCGATGCAGTCCCTGACTCCAACCACAATTGGCCACTTTGTGGGCAGATCAGCTGCCACTCGAATCCCGTTGCGGTTTTCTTTACCGCTTGCTTATACGGTTGCCATGGTTCAGTTTCACAGTTGAAACAAGTGGATTGCAGTTGTAGGTTAGCAGTAAAATGATGCACTGCAATTTGCATTCATGCACCTTGTGTAACTGGCTACCTCGCTGAAACCTCTTTCAGGTCTGCCTTCACCCTCCATTCCACCCGTTTGTCCCTGACCTCCTGTCGTTCCGTCATGCCCTGGGCTTCGCTGCTCGGCATAAGAGAAATAACCTTAACTAGCTCGAATAAAGCCGTGCCCCTTCTACATGGAAGAACTTGGGTGAATGTAGTTCTGAACACCTTTTGCATTTAGAAAGAACTATACCAGCTCACACATTTCTAAAGCGCTGTGTTTGCAAAAATAGTTAGCTGTGATGGAAAGTTTACATGTTTTTTTTTTTTTGTAAAGATTCAAAACCACTGGTATGATCATTTTGACACCACCATAAGTATCATCACTGTGCACACAGTACACACCGCACTGTGGATGGATCCATAAATACTTAACGTTTTTTAAAATGCAACTATCGCTCACAGCACAATAGCTGTCTTATGCCATGTGGTGTTTATCACTCTGTTCCTCTGCTGCCTGTAAACAGACACCACAAACAAAGAACTCAGACAGCCTTGTGTATAAAGTTAGAACCTCAAGGTGCTTTTCCATTGGAGTGGCCAGACAGTTCTGCATTCAGTCAAGTGCGTCGACACAGACGCTGCTCTCCGGCAGTATTGAGAGAGCTGTTCAGCTGTCTAGTTGCCTTAACAATACAACGCTTGCTCCAGCTCAGAAGTGTGATGTTGCTCGGCTGGAGTTATTATAAATGCTTTGCTCTCCTGGCAGGCTTCACGCAGGTCAAACGCAATTATTCAGCAATGCTCGGTGCGGGCTTATTTAGTTTGGATGGTTACAAAGTGAGAAATGTTTGGACACGGCTGGTCTGCAGGGTTTGTGTACTCTCGGTGTCCTCAGGGCAGCTGCATGCTCCTGTTAAAACAGGGATTTGGAGGGTGCATTTTCACCTAGCCACATGTCACCCGTTGATACACAATATGCCTTGTAGGCCATTCTGCTCCCCTTCACGCTCCTGCACACACAAACAAACACAGGCTTGCATATGCACAGCCACACACACGAACACATGCGTGCATTCGCACTTCATGCGAATCCCTCCCGTTAAGGATTCTACATTCATGTCCTTTTTCTGAAGTAGATATTTAGTGTTTGTCGACATGAAAAGCAGAGTCCTCCTCACTTCACTGAGTCAAAAAAAACATGAAAAAAAACGTGCAGAAAGGTCAGCAATGTGCTCAGCTACTGCGACCACATCCGCGTCATATTCATATCAACTGACAGTACAGCGTTTCTGTCGCAGCAGGGGGCTTGAGATCATTAACCTTTTGATTAACCTTTTTACTCTGGTAGCTGGTGTAACCTCCAACAGGTGGCTGATGGGGTTTGACTGATACTTTAGTATTTCAGCTGCAGAAAGCCAACACAGTGCAATTAAAAGGGATAGAATGCTAAATGTTCTGCATTTATAAAGCGCTTTTCCAATCTTTCACACACACTCACACACCGTTGGCCATCGGGAGCAATTTGGGGTTCAGTATCTTGCCCAAGGACACTTCGACATGCTGACTGCAGAGGCCGGGGATTGAAGCACCGAGCGGTGGATGACTGAGCCACAGCCGCCCCATGTAGCAATAGAACAGTGTTTAAAGTGTGAGGTTGTGGTGTAGTTTCATACTGCATGCACATACACATACTACATTATTACCCTACAATATAGGAAAACAATCCTGTATCCTGTTTATGCGTTTGAGCATTTAAACACTATGTCCCAATCTCAGAAACCTGGATTAGCCCTTATCTCGTTTGTGAGAAACCCCAATATGCTAGCTGGAGTAAAGCGGGACACTGTTGCATGTATACACCTTATCACAGTTTCCGCGCGAGCGTGGGTTCAGCCAACCGAAACACTTCCGAGTTTTTTCTTTCCGTAATGAAAGAGGCTGCGTATCAACTTCAACCCTAGAGGCAAAACAAAGTCTCCCACTGTGCTTTGCATTAATGTTTCCCGTCACTCTTGTCTCCCAATTGCTCGTTTGTCTCTGCAAACATCAAAGGTGCCAGCGCAAATAGCATGCAGAATTCAGTAACCCGGGATACTAGTGTTTATGATTTATACAGGGATATGAATTAACCATATTTCTGGGTGTTCCATGTAAACATCATATACCCAATATGATCAAAATCAGGACAAGCCTTTTCATGCAACTACATAATAAGTATGCATTACATAAGAACTGTGCTATTTTATACAAACTACACCAGGTTTTTCAGTGTTTCCCAATTTAGATATTTCTGGAATTAATTATTAAATATTAAATAGCTGTCTTCTCTGTGGGGAAAAGCCAACAACAATCCGTCTTCCCACGCATGATCATGTTTTGATGCAGAGTGCACAGAGAAGAGGGGCTGTTCGCAGACAGGTCGGTTGTCAATGTGTTTGTCAGAGAGAGATCGGGGCAGAGCGAATCAGTGCGCTCCACGCAGCTCCACAGCGAAATAAGATTTCACACATTTTAAATAGGCTAGTAAATAAAATAGAAAATCAATTAGTGGTTGTCAATGTTGATATTGTGGTGGGCTGCCACAAATAAATCAATGTATGGGAAACTGCACAGTGTCTTGTAAACGTAATACCAGCTCTCAGTGGTTCTCTGCAGAGCGTGTGCGATTGTCAGGAGAACAAAGAACGCACATATATATGGGAGGGGTGAAGCGCGGGGAGATCGTCCACTAGTTCACGATTTCAGAAGACAATCGATTGCAGATAGTGTTGTTCTCTCGGAGGGATAAAAAAAAAATGCTGCACTTCCGCTTAAAAATGGCGGCTCGCCCAAGTAAAGTCTATTTATAGGAAACACTGCTTTTCATACATCAATAAAAAGCGAGCGATGAATAAAGGCGATAGACAAAACAAATGCAAGAACTGTACAATACTGTGCAATCCAAGAGAACGGCACTCTGCTGTTGTTGGGTTGCATCATAATGCACAGCTGTTGCCGTCAGTCCATTCATCCCCCGAACTCTAAAGTGTACAAATGAAATCAAAAATCACACAGTTTAGTCACGATTCGGCTGTCAGTTTGTAGCTGTTTGAAGAGACTGCCCTCGCCAGAAACAAATTACTACAATTTCTGTAACTTTCCGAAGCATGGCCACGTCACACACAGGTCGGCCCGGGGTGCGAGGCTGCAGAAGTAAGGCACGGTTAAAACTTTCCCTCAGTGCAAACTGTATATACGCTATAGTCTTTTATGTGATTTTTTTTTTTAACCAATTGTTAGAAATTGTTTTCATTTTCTAGTGTGTCATGGGTGAAATTCTTCTATATTTTTTCCTCTATAAATCCTTGCTTTTATACTACGGCATGTTGCATTAAAGGGTGTGTTGCTACAATGTATATTTTGAAGAAAATGTAGAAATGCATGCCATTCAATTTCATCATAGCATGTTGTGGAGACTGGAATGGATTTCTGAAAGTCCCCCTAGAACCCCCCGACCCCCCCACACACACACTTCTCAAATGGCTGCTCCCCCTCTGGCTGTCTACATTCATATCACCCACTTACAGACAGCATTTGTGTACAGCTTCTCACCTTCTCATGGAGTCAGGGCCTCCAATTACTAAATATCGCTCTTCATCAGTCGCTTGCAGGTAGGCTTGTTGACAGTTTGGATGGACGCCCAGCAGCACAGTTGAGCTATATCAATGAAGCCGTAATGATGGAGGTCAGCTTTATTCTTGTTTGTTGTTATCAAGCGCAACATTTAAGCCGGGAGCAAGGTTTGTGGTCCGGCTTGTCACAGTCGGTGGAGGCCCTTTTTTGATGAATCTTACCTGAAGTGAATCTATAAATGTCCACAAAGGACAGGTGACTCCAGGCAGCGGCTGTACAGAAAACAACTTCACTATGGCTTCAGGCGTTGAATATGTTTACTACAGTATGATGCAGCACATGTTGGCAACATTCTCCTTTATTTACCATCCAGGTATTTAAAGCAGACGTTGATGTTCACCTCGTGTGTTGACTTAGAGTATTATAACTTTAGAAAATTAAGAAAATGTCTAAGGCCGAGACATGATTTAGAGTAAAACTGTCAAATGAAAGCGAATCATCAAACGGTTGATCGTGCTGTTTTTTTTTTTGATTTTTAAGCATATGAAACATGGTTTGGTTTTGAAGCTACTGGCAGAAGTAGATGAAGAAAATCAGTTACTCATTTTACCTCTTGCCAGGATGAAGGAAGAAGATCAGAAAATAAGTTGTAGCATCAAGTCATGTTATTGTGCTTTGATTGAACACCAATCTTACTGCTCAGTGGTTTAACATCACCCCCGGTAACCCAGCGCACCACCGAAGATGTGCAGAGCATTGGCAGAATCTTAATGCCTCCGTTTGAGCGCTCGCTGCATCACCGTCGTAGCGCTGCCAATTTTACACATCTGCCAAGCAAGTTAGTATTTCCAAAGCTTTTTTTTTTTTTTTTTTTTTTTACGGCAGAGATTATTTAAGGCTGTCAAATTATTTTCTTCAATACAGTACAGATAATCCCCTTTTATAACAACTCTATTCACAAAACATCTACATCCAAATCATTCTGAAGCAACAATTCAGGTTTTCTATGGGACTCTGTTTCCAAACCGCGATCGATGAGGCTGGCAGCGCTTTAAAAACCAGGGGCTTTGAGTATTATGCCGGGGTTTTTGTGGTGGGGAGGCGAGGTGGTGGCTGCTATTGATCGGCTTGCGTTTGGAGACAATAATCAGGGAGGCTGATGTCAGACACACAGTGGATCTACCTCCAAGGAATTGATTGCTTTGAGCTGCTGGCCATTGGTATTCTTGTGCTGGGTTGACAATGGCAGACAGACAGAACAGAGCACTCTGTCTTTGAGGGTCAGCAACGAGGGGAGAGAATCGGTTGAGGACATGGAGAGGATGGGGGGCGGCGGGTAATGGGGAGGAGAGAGAAGGCAGGCAGGAAAAAAAAAAACCATCAGAAGAAAGATGGGAATAAGCCCAGCCGTGCTGTCATCTCCACATGGCTTCTGACAACAATCCTCAAAAGACAAAATGTTTCACTGCAAGAGTGGGTACATTCTGCAATGCACTCCGAATATTCAAGTCTTTGGGGTCGTTTTCATACCGTAGAAAGAGTAAGAGATGAATAAGGCAGTGGCATATTTATCCTTTGGAGAACTCTCTTGACAGATTGTTGTGGGATTCCAAAAATCCAGATCCCAAAACCTGTTGAACCGTATAAGCATAAGATAAAAAGGACTCTGAGGTAAAAGTTCTTACTGTAGCAACAGCCATTCTTTTAGGTTTTATGATTAATTACATTAGTGATAATTAGTGATAACTACTAGATCCAGCCGATCAGTGAATTGATTATTGAAAATGCCATTTGTTGTTTTTTCAATGCGGTGGATCCATTGCGTTTTCTTTATTTGAAAAAACATTCCTTGCTTGTCATAACCTGGCAGCTCCACAGCCCGAGATGTTACTCTACTGCTGACAGGTCGGTTGCAGATCCAGGTGGTAGTGGCTGATGTAGCCTCGAGCTACTCGCCTCAGTCAGAGGTGAGGAGTGGGCAACAGAGGTCTGGTAAACTCACTTCTTTCTGAGTCCAAAACCCCATTTTTTTTTTTTTTTAGGGGGGAGATTTTCAAACTTGTAGTTTTCAGCCCCAACCGATGTTCAAAGGAATGAACCTTCATGCTGCTCCCTCTGGAAGCACAGCAGACGTCTTCCACCTTCTCTCACACACACAGAGTTGTACTCTCCTAGATCTGTACACAGCATGTGGCTCATAATGGATGGATTGGTCTTAAAGTTCCTTAATTAAAGTGCAGGGAAGAGATGCTGAAGTAGAGAGTGTTAACATGATTTTCTGCTCGTCCCGGTTAACGCTCTTGTATTTAGAACAGCAAAGCGAGAGACACTTTTTATGTAAAGACTTTTGCAGCAACGCTAATGTAAGTCACGTGACGCCATATGCTGTAGTCACTGTCAAATAGCAAAACGCTGCCCCCCCCCCCCACAGAATGCAGAATGAGCCTCAACGCAAGTCTCTGGTGGCGAGAGACCAAGCAGCATGACTCATTTGTTTATAAAAAAAAAAGATGGCGTCTGTCTGCCACAGATCTGTCAGAGCCCGTGATCAAAGACGATGCATGCTAATTTCTCAGGAAGGAGAACTTACTTCATGCGCTGGCACAGCAGTCAGCTGCAAAGCCGACGGCGCCGAAGCTGCCGTTTATTTCCACTGAGCACATGATGACGAGGCTGTGACAAAAAGCTTGTTTGCGGATGACATTAGTGTACCGCTTGAAGATGTGTCAATGGGTACTGTATCTTCGTTTTCCCCCCAAGCTTAATTTCCTGCCGGTTTGTATACTGTCAAGTGTCTATTTTAAAGTTAATTGAGTTGTTTTTGTGCTCAATACCAAGCAGGTTGCGTGCTCCTTTTTTGTTCCAGTTGTCTAGTTAGACTGAAAGATGTTTACAGCTAAGCAGTTATTGCTTCATATAATGCAGTGAGCTGTCTGCACTGATGATGCTTTCCCTTTTTTTTTTGTTGTTTGTTTTGTTAAATCATCTTACTGAGGGGATTCTTCCTGATATAGAAGATCACAGCGTTCCTCCATTACACGTAGAGCCATGTCTCATCTCTTTTGCACTCTTCGTCCAACTTGTCTGACTCTAAAAGATTAGGAAGTCGTATCTGAAGTTTTTTCTAACATGAGCTAGCATTAGCCATAGCTAGCGACTATTTTACACCCCCGCGTGTATTGAAGAGCAAAGGGTTTGCTTTGCTGCTGATGAATACAGCTTTTTAACACCAACAGTCTTGCTTTAAAACTGTATTCCAATCAGGATTTAAAGTTTAAGGAGATAAAGGTATAAAACGCTGGTGATAACTAGGGATGGGTCATTGAATCTAATAGTTTACGTGACTATCGTCTTGTCTTAAGAACATATACACTGTTTTTACCAGTGCCTGCGGAGTGGTGAGCAATCTGAGTAGAGTGGGAGCTGGGGGGAAGGATTATAGAATAATTTTTTGCTTTGAATGCCCATCGCTAGTAATAACGTATCGTAACTTGACCCCATGAGCATCGTCACTCTGATGCTAATGCGGATGGAATATTGATCAGCTGAATATTTCAGTCGCACTTTTTTTACGTGAGGATGCGGAGGGATTAACCACTAACATTTTAAATTGATGGGATGAAAGAAAGCAGGAAAATACATCAACGGACTAAAGTGAAGAAGATAAAAGAAGAGAAAAGATCATGACGAGCGGCAGTAGCTGCTCAAACACTTTTTCATACTACACGGTGTTATAACAGTTTAGGTGCTGGCAAACAATTTGAGATGTGATGATGCACTTATTTCACTGTAATGGACCGATAATGACAGCAATCATTAGCTAAGCTACTGAATTTTAACGTTTTGACATTTCCTGTAAGAGGCTATTACCCCACACAAAGAGCACCCACTCTGTCTTAGTCTCCACCTCAGTGTTGGGATCTGTGTGTGAGTTTAAACGGAAAAAAAACTGCCTAGTGTTTTCACAACAGCCCTGACATGTCCAACCCACACTGGGGCTCATGTCTTCTGGATTTTCTTCCCCTGAGAATTAAAGACTTGGAATAATGAATTCTAAAATCCTGGGTTCCCGTTCTGATCTGACCTGGTGAATGAGCTTAAAGAATCCTATACACTACCAATTCTTATTACAGTTGTCTTGATTTTATATTAGGGAAACACTAAAGCCATCAGAATAATTTGAACGATGCCATAATTACATTACAATTCAACCCACATCACCATGCAAGTCACGTTCACCAAGTCTTCATGGGCAGCTGATGGTGTCTCGCTCAGGAATCATCTTTGTGTTTTCACCTTGAAAAAAATAAAACGAAACATTTCTCAACTTAGTATTCCGCTGCCCCCGTCGCAAAGATTTGAGGAAAACCTCGATAAATTTCCTGAAACACTCATATCTGATCAGATGATGCTGTAGCCACAACATTTCAGCAGATGTGTCACATTTTATTTATCTGCTCTTTTTTCTCATTCTTATCCGAGCTTTCATGTTGGCGAGAAGAAAAAAGCTTTGCCATCTGTATGGTGGAGAAAATGAAGACTTTTACAAGTCTGCATTTCCTCCTGCTCGCATGAAGTATGTGTGAATGAAGTAATTACTAGAGAACTTCCTCCATTGCGCCTCCTGCAATGTCATCCTCTAAAAGGGACGCAGAGGAGTGAGGGAAAATTGGAGTGGCCCCAAGAGATACTGCTCTTTAGTTTCCCGTCCCTTGGCTTTGCCATGCATTGCAGATTTATACATTTTCTGTGAAAGAAGAAGGTTTAAGGTTGGCAGCAGTTCAACTGTTCCAAAGTGTACTTGAGGTACTCTGTAAATCTGATTATGACACAGGCACAGGCTCTTGGCCCACTTGTATTAAGCAACGCAGGCGAGAAGTAGAAGCTTATTATGACTTGGTATTTGCAAAAATAAATTGCCTTGCTGTTGGATCCTGACCTTTTACCTTCAGCTAATGGTGAAGAAGTGCAGCTTCACAATGTGATGCATTGCCCTAAGCAACAATGTCACTCTGAACTCAGACTCCAAAGTAGATTTTCCCTCCACCTTAACTTTACTGTGATCCCTGTTCAGCCACCTGCAAGTTCATATTCCGTTCATATCCCATCTCATCGACAGGGGTTTAAGCTGCAGCATTTTAAAGGACAAGTTTACAAATTTGTATTGGTGTGCCCCAATATTTCAGCAATGTAAGGCAAGAAAAATGTTATCTTCACAAATAGGATTGATGGCCACAACTATATATGAAAGTACATCCTTGTTCCCAGGCTCACGAGTCGTTTCCCCAGCTAATGTTTTCCCTCTTTATTCTCAGCCATCTAACCTTGTTTTTCGAATGCAATTGCAGGATTGATTTATTCATGTAAAAATAAAATTCATGTTGAATAACAGTGGGCTCTTATTTATTTTGAAATAATGGCGCCATGAGTACAAAGAGGAATTCACGATTAGCACTGGTATGTTTGCACTTGTGTGAGAAAAGCAGATCCCGGACTCACGGATGTAGTTTCCATTCTTTGTCTTCCTGCATCGCCATCGTTGTTGTGTTTTCACACGGGCTCCAAAATGTTTCCACACTTCCATTGTTGCCGCGTATACAATTTGTAATTATGAATGAATGGGACTAGACTGAGTGTCCATTGTATTCACATACAGTTGTTGTTGTTGCAGTGTTGATTATGGAGCTAGTGCCACCAATAAACATCCTGTCTGCTATGAGATCATCCTTTTCTCAGCCTCA